>CAOKZL010002989.1:12500-138482 GCA_948472985.1 Iguana delicatissima
AAATCATGGTCATCATTCCAGCTTTGAGATTAGGTTAAGCCACAGTGTGAAGAAACATTCAGAGCAATCTGGAAATGTATCCCTTCATCATTTCTGATGTTAGTTGCCAGGCATTTTTGCACTTGGATGTTGTGTTATTCTCTGGGGTTTAGCTTTATTACCACTGAAGTGCAGAAACATAACTGAGGATTCATCAGAATGATTACCGACAATGAAGATGTAGTTCCCCCATCCCTTTCTTGGTAAGAGGACAGTTTGCATCAGTTGCAGTGCAAAGTCAGGAAACATATATACTTTATAACTCAAAAATTAGCAATAAGAAATATAATAAAAAATTAGCCTATTCCTATCAAGGGGAAGCCTTCAGTTTTCCCTGCACATTATTGAATAATATGCAAGAACAGCAACAACAAATTCTGTGGATAGAATGCTCCCCCTTTCCATTTGTTTTTTCATGGCCCATCAGCCACCTGTAAGATGAGTAATAAGCAAATATTTAAGAACCAATTTTATACCAGAGAATTACCTAGAATGACAACGAATGACAGGCCAGATTCTTGGTTAGGATATTTATGTACCAGGCACTTACTATGTCATGTTGAATGCACATCCTTCAAGTGATGCTATCCATTTACCTTGGCATCTAAAATATAAGTCAGTTCATTTTTCAGTGGATGGAAAAGCCAAATAATAGATCCCCAGGCCCACACTTTATACACAAAATAACATCACAGCTTCCAGAGAGATATCTAAAGGAGTATCTTAAGTGAAGAACAACAATTTATCAAAGGCCAGGAGCCTGCTCGTACAATAAAAATATTTAAAAAAAAAACAACAACAACCAACAACAACAGGAAAATGAGAGAGGAAGACTATGGACTTCTGAGTGTTTTCAGGTCATCATGATTTTTAGGAAAAATATAGTTCATACACGGTGAACATTTGAACAGATTGAATGTATGCAGGTCAGATTGAATGTATGCAAAATATATGCAAGCTTATTTCTGCTTTAACAAAGGTTTTGCTCTTTGACTACAATAAATTCCGTATATCCCTGGTGCTAGGATGAGGAATTTCTAGGGACTGGGGGAACATGTTACCCCCAGATCCTAAAGAGACACCTCTCCAGTATTACCTCTAGTGACCCTCACTATCAGAGGCTAAAAAATATGTTTTTGTCCTCAGATGGTAACTATTATTCCCAAGTTGTGTGTGTGCACTACAGTACATTTTGCCACATTTTCAGAAAATTTGTCTACTGTCTCACCTTCAGTTTTTTGGGGGAAAAGTTTTCCTGGAACTTTCTATATAGAAAGAAAAAGGTGAGGGAAGGTGAGAGAAGAACAAAATGCCCGAAAATGTGATGAAATGGCCAGAGCATCCTTAGAGGCTTGTGGGTATCATTGGCCATTTGGATGCAATTTGAGGGATGGCAAAAATAGCCTTGGAGTTCAATTCTGAGTGCAGCTTATGGGCTTCACTCCTACCTTCAAATCACTGCTAATCTTTGTGACCCTAAAGTGAATCTATCATGGCTTTTCTGGACAAGTCCCCCACCCCACCCCAGGAGAGGATTGTCTTTGCCTTCCTCTGTGGCTAAGAGGCTGTGAGTTGCCCAAGTTCACCCAGTGGGTTTCCATGGCTGAAGGGGATTCAGACCCTGATCTCCCACAGTTGTAGCCCAATGCTCAAACCATTATGCCATATTGGCTCTCTGCACAAATGTGCGTTAACATATAATTAATCAAGCATCAGTGGGGGAATGTTATTTATTCCTAACGAGTAGAAGGAATTCTAATGACTTGTTAAAATTGGATGAATGCTAACTTTTAAATTAATTGGAGGTAATTTTTAAATTTATTTGAAAAGCAACTATATTTTATACATGTTAACTTTTTAAAAAGATCATTAAATGCCACCAAAATGAGGGAAAAAACACAAATAAATGTGACACTTGAGCATTTAGCCAACTTGGAAAGTGGTTCTATGGCACCACTTTCCCATCCAAGTATTAGCAGTGGCAAATTTCCAGAATTAGAGCAAGGAAGCAGTCCAGCACAGTTTTTGACTCTGCAGCCAGTTGCCTAAGAGATAGTATACACATGCTGTGTCCAAAAACATTACTTGTGCAACAACTGAATCCAACACAACTATGCAAACCAAGTTTTTTGACCTACAATGGGCCCTCCTTACCCACAACCTCCATGTGAGCGATTTTCAGCTTATGCAAAGTGTCATGTCCCTTTATCTAAAATGGCAGTGATGTGCACATGTATGTGCTGAAGCATCCATAGCATGACACCGCCATGAAATATAATGGGGTGTGAGTATTCATGAATTTCGGTATTTGTAGGGGTTCCTGGAACAGAACCCTTGCAAATACAGAGGACACACTATACCAGTATTACCTTGGACCTGAGTTAGAGGCCCTTTCCGCACGGGGTAAGTAGTACGGTGTGGTGCGACCTCTGACGGAGGTCGTCTGCACCTTGGGAGCGGACTGGGTTGGACTACTTGTCGCAGTTCCGCACCTCAGTCTGCTCTGGAGTGACCCAAAGTGATTGCGCAGCGTGCTTTTTAAAAACCTGTTTTTACAGGTTTTTCAAAAGCACGGAGTGCGCCACTCCGTTCCCACGCTCCGGTGCAGATTTGCAGGCGCATACCAGTGCGTGCCTGCAGATCTGCTGGGAGCGGGCGTCCGGCTAGCGAGCTTCTCCGGTTGGTGGAGAGCCTCCACCAACTGGAAGTCACCATTTTGGACGCCGGAGCCACCATTTTGGACACCGGGGACTGCGGAACAGTGAGCTCGTGCTGCTCCGCATGGGACAGACTTACCCAGCTGCCGGTAAGCTCCGTTTCAGCACGTTTTCCCCATTTCCCCCTCCATGTGCAGAAAGAGCCAGAGACTGAAATGATGTTTTAAAAAAAGAAATTAGCTATTGTTCAATTGCCCAAAGTAGTTAGTTCCAACGTGTTAAAAAGAACTGTTTTCAGGTTCTTGAATATAATTAGAATAATTACTTTTAGCTACTTTTTAAATAAAGCAAATATAGTAGTATTAAGTACTGCATAAGACAGTAGTTGAACCATATGCTATCTGTCACTGCCATTTAGTAAAGCCATAGTTCTATAACTATAGAAGTAACTAACATTTGCACATACACTGCAAGAACCCCTCATTAAATTGCAGTTCTACCATTGGTTAGTTACAGCTTGGTTCAAATGAACCCAAAGTGGATTTGAACATGTCATATGACCTCAATAAACTTAAATATTGACTTTGACTATTGTGCTTGTTGTGATTAAAACAAGGAACTAATTATAAGCAACTCTTTATGTCTATCTTGTTAGTTCTCCGGCTTGCAGGTCCTCTAAATACACAGTATTTGACATTTGACAAAATTGGTGTTCCAATATTATCTTGTTCTTTACTTACTGATTATCTAGGATCATCCATGTGGCTGAAAGAAGCAACCCCAGTAAAGTACTGGAATCACAACATGGGAAAACAGTGTTATGAAAGAAACCACCAGGGAAAACAATGTTACCAAATGAGATATGGGAGTGGTGATATTCATAAAACTTATTCGTATAACACCAAAAAAACAAAAAACAAAACCAAAACCATTATTCATATAATATGTGCATTGATTTTTCAAGAAAAAAAATCCCTACTTCATTGAAATCATTATTTTTGACCTCAAAGCTGAAACTGGCGAATAGTCCATGCTTACTTCAACACACAAGGGAAACAATAGCTGGTGCAGTGCATAAATGAAAAGCGAACAGTTCCTTCTATTCATTCATTGCCATTTAAACACAATGGTTTGACCAGGGCCAGCATTTCAAACATGATCTGTCAGACTACTGAGACTATGAATAATATTTATGGTTTTGCCCATAGTCATTCTCTTCTCCCTTCCAGCATAATAGAAACTCATAGCCCGAGGTTTAATATACATTATAATAGAGCAAGCAGCTTGACAGACTCCAGGCATCTGGCAAAAATGCAAATTTTTTCAGTTGGCGATTGTTCCCTCACTCCCTCCTCCTGCAACAATGATGAAAGACAGCAATCACAAGCCAACTTTTTTCTGCTTTAAACGAAGGATTCTGTTGCCCCAAATCAAAGGGTTAAAAAAAAAAGGGTGAGTTTATATGAATTCCAGATCAGTATTTAGGAGGAACTGTTAGCAATGAAAATAATTCCACAAAAGTATACATTCTGTGATTCTGTGATGAAGACTAGTATTGCTACTATTTGTATTGACAAAATGGTTGTGGCCTCAGTGGAGCTCATTCATAGTCATAACATGAGAGGCTTGATTAAATGTGTGTTTATAATAGCAACTTATGAGTTTGCTTGCAGAGTTGAAGGATCACTTATCCAATGGCAACTTGTGGTTTCCATATCAGTCAGCTCAAGAATCCCACATATGTTTGTACTAGAATAGATGGACTCACTAATATGGAAACTGCAAAGAGCTGTCCAAGGTGCGGAATCTATTTGAGGAATAGGATTCAGCACCTCAAATAGTTCCTTTGAAACCTCACTCATATAGAAGCCACTGGGCACCACCACACTGAAGTCTTCCTGAGTGTTCTCTATGACAAAACAGATGTCAATGAAAAAAAAGAGGCCATATTAGAATATGAATAGCTAGTTTTTAAAAGGAAGTATTACCATTCGTGACTACTCATATTCCCCACTTAGTTTTTCTAATTGCTTTTGATGCTACTTTTTACTTTTATGTTACCTTTCCCTTTCTAAAAAATACACATGAAATAAGACAGTAGTCAAATATCCCCAGAATGCTCGCAATGCATTTTGGGCCTGCCAAAATACTGAGTAAGTATTACTTGTTCCAACACACACACACACATCCTTAACAGTTGTTATGATATTTATGAAAGGAACATTATCATTCCCTTATGCCCCCCCCCCAAATTAACATGTTATAGGTAAAGTTGTTACTTATAACACGTTACTTCCAGTGTTTGGGTATACCACATTTCTCCCTCTAAGTAGAAATTCCTAAAGTACAGAATGGTTCTTCAGGCAGAATTTTTAGATTATATTTCATGCTCCTGGAGATCTAATAAATGCATGTAATTTAATATTGCCATTCTTTTAAAAATCCAGACTAAAATGGTTTTTCATAAAACAAATGGGAAACCCCTACTGAAAAGCAGAAGAATTAAACATTAAATTAAACATTACAGCTGAATTAAACATTACAGCCTCCACATGGAGGCTACATTAAGCAACTGCTTGCCGCAGGACCATAATAATTGTAAAGTAAATCTTTTGCTGCATGGACTGGCTTAATCACAGTGAAAACGTATGTCATATGAGTGTTGCACCTTCCTGGGGCCACCATTACTGATGTGTAAGCTCTCCACGCCACTGGACTGGTGTATGCAATAAGAAAGAGACAATCGTGATGGAGTGGTATGTAAGGGTACATACAAAACATGCCTCAAGTTAGGCATAGGAAATTCCCCAAGTGGTTCTGAGACATACGACTATCAAAAGAGTTAGATGGAAGCTGATTACAGTATAGATCTTTCTAGATTTTTTTTTAAAAAGTACAACATTTTATAACTCTCCGTATTATTGTTGTGTGCCTTCAAGTCGTCTGCAACTTACAACAACCTTAATGCAACTCTATTGTGGGATTTTGGAGGCAAGATCTTTTCAGAAGGACTTTGTTGCTGCCTTCCTCTGAAGCTGAGAAAGTGTGGGTTTCTATGGCTGAGCAAGTATTCGAACCTTGGTCTACAGAATGATAGCCTAATGCTCAACCACAAGATCTATAAATTAATTTAGGTTTAAATACATTCAAATTGCAAACATATACACACTTACATGAGGTGAATATAGTAAAATATAGAACCATTCCGCACTGGACTGCTATAGTGCCATTATTCCATTTGCAACATCCTATGAAATCCTGGGGTTTGCAGTTTTGGGAGGGGCTGGGCAGCCCCTCCCAAAACTGCAAACCCCAGGATTCCATAGGATGTTGCAACTGGAATATAGCAGTCTAGTGTGATGGCCATAGTCAGAGTAATCACATAAGACTGTGTAGTACACTGAAACTTACTTAAAAACGTTGAAATTGTTTTAAAGTTTTAAAAAACTTTGGAGGCCCTATATTCATAAATATATTTATATAGTGGCTGTAGCTACTATATATTACTGATGATAAGATTTCTATGATATCTCCTACATATAAATCAGTGGTAAATGCCCTACTTCCACCCGCCCTTTTTTTGGCCACCCGTTTATCTGCCACTATTACTCAATAATGCTATAGTTCTCCTTCTCAACCATGCCACTTTCTGGAAACCTGAAAATTCTGCTTATTTCTTTTATACAAGTAGAAAGGTAGAGTGGCAATTATGAAGTCAAAGTTATTATTTTTAACATCACCTTTCGTAAGGTAGCACCAGCTGTTCATGGAACACTTTCTGTCTTTGTTCCCTGGAGAGACAAGCCAGGCTCTCAGACTCAGGGCTAGGCCCTGACATCTGGAAACTGTTGCTATACCATAGAACGGCCATGAATTAAGAATTTTAATCCTGTCTTCTGTTTCTCACTGGAGCAAAACCAATAACCATGCTTACTGGAAGATACCGAGGATTGTTTTGTAAGCAAGTAACATTTCTTGGCTCTGGGGAAAGTAATCTTTTTTTCAGGAAATACATGTTGAACATTATGAGCTGAAAGACACATTGGACAAAATCAGCTAAATCAAATGCTCTGAATAAACAACTGACAGTGGTGAACCTTGCCACAGAAGACAAGTTTGGATTCTGCCAAAATGTAACTTTTCAGTTCAGAATTATCAGTAAAGTTTGGTTGGTGTGATCACAAATTAAATGCCATTTGAAGATATTAAAGAGTAATTTTTGAATGGAATGTGGCAGCCATGGCCTTTCAGCTGTTTTTGGCCTATAACTCACATTAGTCCTGCCCAGCATAGTCAGTGATGAGGAATTATGAAAGCTGAAAATGACATAGCTTCATACTACGTACTTCATAGACCATAGCAAATCCTTTGACTGTGTGGATCATGTAAAACTATAACTTGCACTAAAAATCAAAGAAGGAATGTGATGACATTTAACTGTCCTGATGTATATTCTGGATAACAGGACACTATTGGGAGAGGACACGCATAAGCAATGTTTTCTGACTGGCAAGTTGGTAAGATACCCTATCTTTTTCATTTATTTGCAAAACATAACATTCACAAGGTGAGATTACACTTAGAGGGAGGAGGCTAGTGGAAGAGATATCAGTAATTTAAGATTTTTAGATGACAATGTATTACTAGCAGAAAATAGGAAAGACATGGAATGACTACTGTTGGAAGTTATGGAAGAAGGTGCACAAGTAGAAAGTAATGACCACAAAAAATTAAAGGGGATGATGAAGAAATCAAAATTGTTAAGGATTGTATATATTCTGGCTCAGTCATCAATCAAAATGGAGATTGTCATCAAGAAAACAGAATATTAAGCCTTGAAAAGTACCTGTGAAGGAAAGGAATAAGATTGTCAAGTGTAAAGGTATAGAGTACTGAAGTCAGAGTCATCCATTTCTTTTTATTATATATGGATGAGAAAGCTCAACAATGAAACAAGCTGAAAGGGGGGAAATTAATTTTGAATGTAGTGCTGGATGAGAGTTCCAAAACCATAAATAAATGTCTCCTGGAACAAATCAAGTCTGAATTCTCACTAGAAATCAAAATGTCTAAACAGAGGCTATTGTACTATAGACATATCATGGGACAATGTGATGCATTGGAGAAGACAATAATGTTCATTAAGGTGGAAGGCAGCAGGAAAAGAGGAGAAACATGTTAGAAGTGGTTAAACTCAGTCAAGGAAGCTATCGCTCTGGGTTTGGAAGACCTCAGCAGGGCAGTTTCTTGGAAGTCACTCCTAAATAGGATCACCATAAGATGACTTGATGACATTCAAGAACAACAAAGTCCCAAGACATGCGGAGAGACCAAATTGTCCATCTTTTCTGGGACTTCCAGAGGAGAGAGCAGAAGGTGAGCTGGGTCTGTGAAGACAACTTTGATAGGTGTTTTTGCAGGATTGTGGGGCTGAGTTTGTTTGCTTATTTCTCTGTGTTGTTTTTTTTTGCTTGCGCTGGCCGTGTGCTCTCCCTGAGCTCACAGCCTAATTGTCAGCTAATTGTTTGTTAGTTAGTCAGTTAACTGTCAATCAAACTAGGAAGAGTTAATCAAGCTAGGGGGAGGAGCCAGCTAGGGGAAGGAGGCTTTATTAGGAACTCTCAGCAGTCTTCTTGCTGATTTCCAGAGGAGAGAGCAGAAGGTGAGCTGGGTCTGTGAAGACAACTTTGATAGGTGTTTTTGCAGGATTGTGGGGCTGAGTTTGTTTGCTTATTTCTCTGTGTTGTTGTTTTTTTGCCTGCGCTGGCCGTGTGCTCTCCCTGAGCTCACAGCCTAATTGTCAGCTAATTGTTTGTTAGTTAGTCAGTTAACTGTCAATCAAACTAGGGAGAGTTAATCAAGCTAGGGGGAGGAGCCAGCTAGGGGAAGGAGGCTTTATTAGGAACTCTCAGCAGCGCGCACCTATGGCGCGCGCAATTTCATTCATCTACTTCAATCCTTCAAGTTCAACCATTCAAGTTTAGGAACAACCAATCCTTATAGCGACTGAACAAATTTAAGAAGAGTTCAACTGAGCTTGGTAGTTAGCTGAGCAGACATAGCTTATACAGCTCAAATTAAGAAAGGAGGCCCAGTTTTTGTTTTTGTTTTTTTGTTCTATTCTCTGTATTATCAAGTATGGAAGGTGAGGGAGCTGCTGCTGTCACCTGTAGCACTTGTGGCATGTTCCTTTTCTTGCCACAAGATGTTGTCAGGTACACCTGCAGCAAATGCAAGCTGGTCACCTTCTTAGAGGTCAAGGTGCAGCAGCTGGAGGCACAGATTTCTAATCTTTGTCTTATTAGGGAAGGTGAGGACTTCTTAGATAGTGCAGAGAGGACCTTCCTGAAGACTGGATATGCGGAGGAGCTGCCTGATGAGGAAATCAGTTCCGTGAGCCAGGAAAGCGATGCTTGGAGGAATGTCACACGCAGAAGTAAAAGGGCCAGGAAGGAAACAGAGACTCTCAAACTACAGAATTGCTTCAACGTTCTTGGTGCTATGAATGATGAGGAACACCAGAAGGAGGGAACACAACATCAGCAAGAAGGAATCCAACTTCGGCAACTGGAACTTGAACACCAACAGGACAGCATCCAACATCGGGAAGACCAGCACTCCCGGCCTCAACACAATGCCCAGGCAATCCTGGAAGAATCTGCTTGTCGAAGAAGCCCGGACAGGCCTCAGAGGAGGTGAGTTCTGGTGGTTGGGGACTCCTTGCTCAGAGGAACCGAACCGGCAGTTTGCAAACCGGACAAGCTCAATCGAGAGGTCTGCTGTCTTCCTGGGGCCAGGATAAACCACGTAACAGAGAGGCTAGCCAAGCTGGTCAAGCCCACTGACCGTAAGACCCTCGTTTTGGTTCACGTTGGAACCAACGACATGTTGAAGCGCAGCTTTCACCACATCACAAAGGACTACGAGCTTAGGGGGAGAAAGCTTAAGGGCCTTGGTGCGCAGGTGGTCATTTCATCAGTCCTCCCTGTTCAAGGATATGGTGCACGAAGAGAAAGGACAATAGTAGAGGTCAACAGCTGGCTCCGCACATTTTGCCACCGCCAACAGTTTGGCTTTTTGGATCATGGCTTGAAATTCCAGGAACATGGGCTTCTGGCAAGGGATGGGCTGTACCTCACGAAACTTGGCAGGAACGTTTTTGCAAACAGTCTCACAAGGAGGATTAGGAGGGCTTTAAACTAAGTACAACTGGGGAGGGAGACAAGATTATTCAGGACAAGGACTCGGCAAGTGCAGGGGAAAAAGGCCCAAATGATATTGGACAAGTAGGAATAGCATCCAATCGTGGGAGGGGTGGAAACAATGCTATGGGACTTGCAGGAAGGGCACGGGGACTTAAGTGTCTCTACACTAATGCACGGAGTAGGGGAAACAAACAAGATGAATTTGAACTCCTAGTACAACAAAATAAATATGATTTGATAGGCATCACTGAGACCTGGTGGGATGAGTCTCACGATTGGAATGTAGGAATAGAGGGGTATAGCCTATTTTGTAGAAATAGACCAAATAAGAAAGGAGGAGGAGTAGCCTTATATGTCAAGGATGTTTTCACCTGTGAAGAGATCCATGACTTGAACAGCGGAAGCCAGGTCGAGAGCATCTGGGTAAGAATTAAGGGAGCGAGAAACAATAGGGATATTATAGTGGTGGTTTACTACAGACCTCCAAGCCAGACTGAGGACCTCGATGGCGATTTCATAGACCAAATGACTGCACATTCAAAAAGAAGAGATACAGTAATAATGGGAGATTTCAACTACCCGGATATATGTTGGCAGTCAAACTCTGCAAAGGCGGCAAGGTCCAGCAAGTTTCTTGCTTGTCTTGCAGATAATTTCATGGTCCAGAAGGTGGAAGAGGCCACAAGGGGATCAAATATTCTGGATCTGATCCTGACCAACAGGGAAGACCTTGTTAATGACGTAGAACTGGTTGGATCTTTAGGAGAGAGTGACCACGCCCTATTAGAATTTGGCATTCAGTGGGGAAGAGAAGACAAGTGTAGCCAGGCATTCGTCTTAGATTTTAAAAAAAGCAGACTTCTGTAAACTGAAGGAGCTGCTGGCTGAAATCCTGTGGTCAAGAATAGTCAATGAGAAAAGAGTTCAGGATGCATGAGAGTTCTTTAAAAGGGAGGTACTGAAGGCACAGGCTAAAACTGTGCCATTAAGGAGGAAAAATGGAAGGCATCTGAACAAATCGGAATGGTTGAATAAAGAGCTCTCAGCTGAGCTAAGTGTTAAGAAAAACATGTACAGGAAATGGAGAAGGGGGAAATCACCAAAAGAATATTATAAGTAAGTAGCCAGGAGATGTAGGGAGAAGGTCAGAAAGGCTAAAGCACAGAACGAACTTAGGCTGGCCAGAGACATTAAAAACAATAAAAAGGGCTTTTTTAAATACGTCCGCAGCAAAAGAAAAAAGAAGGAGACGATAGGGTCGCTGCACAGAGAAGATGGTGAATTACTCACAGGGGGAAGAGAAAAGGCAGAACTCCTCAACACCTTCTTCACCTCGGTTTTTTCCCAGAAGGATAAAAACACTCAACCTGGCGGTTGGGGAGCAGGTGAGGAAGTGGGGGAAATGCAGCACAGAATAGATAGAGAGGTAGTACAGGAATACCTGGCCACACTGGATGAATTCAAGTCTCCAGGGCTAGATGAATTGCATCCTAGGATTTTAAAAGAACTAGCAGAGGTCATTGCGGAACCTCTTGCTATAATCTTTGAAAACTCTTGGCGGACAGGAGAAGTTCCGGCAGACTGGAGGAGGGCAAATGTTGTCCCCATCTTCAAGAAGGGAAAAAAAGAGGACCCAAATAATTATCGCCCAGTTAGCCTGACATCAGTACCTGGAAAGATCCTGGAGCAGATCATCAAACAGTCAGTTTCTAATTACTTAGAAAACAATGCCGTAATTACGAAAAGTCAACATGGATTTCTCAAAAATAGGTCATGCCAGAATAATCTTATCTCTTTTTATGATAGAGTTACTTGCTTGATAGATGAAGGGAATGTTGTGGACATAGTATATCTTGATTTCAGTAAGGCCTTTGACAAAGTTCCCCATGACATTCTTGCAAAGAAGCTAGTAAGATGTGGACTGGACAGGGCTACTGTCAGGTGGATTTGTAACTGGTTGACTGACCGTACCCAAAGGGTGGTCACCAATGGCAGATTCTCATCCTGGAGAGAAGTGACTAGCGGGGTGCCACAGGGTTCTGTCCTGGGCCCGGTGCTGTTCAATATCTTCATTAATGACTTGGATGAAGGAATAGAGGGCACGCTGATCAAATTTGCAGATGACACCAAATTGGGAGGGGTTGCTAATACACTTGATGATAGGATCAAAATTCAAAAGGACCTGGACAGATTGGAGAGCTGGGCCAAGGCTAACAAAATGTATTTCAACAGAGAAAAATGTAAGGTCCTACACTTAGGCAGAAAAAATGGTATGCAGAAATATAGGATGGGGGACACGTGGCTGGCTAACAGTACATGTGAAAGGGATCTAGGAGTCTTCATAGACCACAAGCTGAACATGAGTCAGCAGTGTGATGCGGCAGCCAAGAAGGCCAACGCAATTCTTGGTTGCATCAATAGGAGTATGGTGTCTAGATCGAGGGAGGTATTGCTACTACTTTATTCTGCATTGGTTAGACCTCATCTTGAATACTGTGTCCAGTTCTGGGCACCCCAATTCAAGAAGGATATGGATAAGCTGGAGCAGGTCCAGAGGAGGGCAACCAAAATGGTGAGGGGCCTGGAAGCCATGCCCTATGAGGACAGACTTAGAGAGCTGGGTATGTTTAGTCTGCAGAAGAGAAGGTTGAGAGGGGACATGATAGCCATGTTTAAATATTTGAAGGGATGTCATGTCGCGGAGGGAGTGGGCTTGTTTTCTCCTGCTCTTGAGACCAGGACAAGGAGCAATGGATGCAAGCTGCAGGAGGGGAGATTCCACCTGAACCTCAGGAGGAATTTCCTGACAGTCAGGGCTGTCCGGCAGTGGAATGTGCTGCCACAGAGTGTGGTGGAGTCTCCTTCGTTGGAGGTTTTTAAGCGGAGGCTGGATGGCCACTTGTCGGGAGTGCTTTGAGGGTTTTCCTGCATGGCAGGGGGTTGGACTGGATGGCCCTTTTGGTCTCTTCCAGCTCTACATTTCTATGATTCTATGATTCTGCCTACTTTCAAGATGTAAGTAACTCAACAGTACTTTTGTTAACTTATGAATTCCAGGATGGTTTTAATAGACTAGTAGTACACACAGTGCAAGTTTAGCACAGCTGGCACTGTGACCTGGCATGAAAGAGCCCTATGGATTAGAACAATCCAGGGCCTATCAGTCTCTACATTGTGCAGAAGGCAGAGAAAGCCAAGAAAATACTGAGGAGGATCCATCTTTTAAATGTGTGGCAACACTTGTCTGTTCTAAAAGTCAACCTCCTGCTGCTCACATTTGTATTTAATTTGTGAACAGTAGGCGGAAATTTGGAATTCACAGACACTCAGTTTTTCCCAGCCCACCACATATTTTAGCTTGAAAAATAGTTATCTAAAGCGACAATGTTTTTCTCCCAGTTGGAGGTCTGCAAACAAAATATGCTGACTGACCCACAGAGAATATGATTGCTTTTCTGAGATGGTGAGGACCTCCACTGCTCTGTCTAGTTGATGCCTGAGAGTTCCCATTGGAAGATTTTTTTAAAAAAAGCATTGTTTTTAATACTTTGTGAAGAGGCCTATTTAGAGAATAGTATGACAAATATTTCATAGTCTCAGATCTTCTGAGCCAAGACCATTTCAGCCTCAATGAACAGCTTCACGGATTCACTTCATTCTTCAGCAGTGACAGCTCATACTTTATGTTGAGCAATCAGTTTCTGAACCCATGCTTTTTCAGAATTGTAATATTAAGAATATTCATATTAAGAAGGTTCAGAAATGTTCTGGTAGTCACAAGGCTGAGGAGTAGAGGCCAAGGAAGGGACTGGCAGTGCTGTTTACATAGACTCATGTTGCTACATGGTTTCATAAAAGACAAATCTTCCAAATGTGAAGAATAATTTTAACAGACTTTTGTACGATGGTAGCTATCACGTTCAGAACAATGGTGTGCAATCTGTGGCCCTAAAGCCCCATGTGACCCCTAAGCCTGCGCTTATCATCCTTGAGCCTCTCAACTATTCTTTTTCTGGCAAAAATATGGTGAATTAATCCTCCTGGAAGCCTTTGTGGGCAGCATTTCTCCTTTCATGTAGGTTATAATATCCTTTCTCTTGCATGGTTGAACATTAAACAAAAATAAATTCCTGTTTTTCAAAGTGAACTTCTAGAAAACAGCAGTTTCATTCTGGGGTGTCAAGGGGCATTTTTTGTGCAGCTCTCTGAGGATTTTGGGACACAAAACTGGCTCTTGGACCCACAAAAGTTGCCCCTGGGGTAGAGCCAGTATGAAGCTCAGCTGTAGAAAGAAAATGCCCTGTCAAATTCATGATGCTGCAATATACTCTTATCAACATTTTGGTTCTCCAGGAAAGTAGCCAAAAGTAACAAGCAGGCAATGTAATAGGTTAATATTTAGACACCACAACCAGAACGATGATGATGATGGTGATGATGATGATGATGATGATGGTGAATGACTGCCAGAAAAACTATCATTATGAATGTTTCCCTTTGTTCACTATCAGTTGGCTTCATATTGTATTTTCATATGGCTATACTTAGTGTTTTGGGCCTCACATACAGAAGTACCATCATGATCTTTTGTACCATTGTGACCATTACATGGTGGAGAACATGCTATCTTCACTGCACCATCAATGCACCAGATTAGAACTCAAAGGGCATATTTTGTCTATGCTACCTGGAGGAGTGCTATTCAGAAAAGGAGAACAAATATGATAGGCCCCAGCACAAAGAATAAGAAAGTTATACCCCTCTTCTGATACCATTAGGGATTGAGGTCAAGACCTGGTCCTCCATAAAAGAGCTATGCCTTCCTCAGGAGCAAGAAGCTGATGCAGATTCTGAGGCAGAGATGCCCTCCAGACTGGGGTGGGCAGGGCCAACTTGCTGGCCATTTGTGGCCATTGGGATCCCAAAAATGGGGCCTTTAAAGTCCTCCAGAAGCTCCCCAAATCCCCCAGACTCCCAAAATCTTGTTTAAAAAATGTGCTGATTTTCAGGTGATTTTTTTTTTGCCCAAACCCAGCCAAGGCATGCTAAACCAATAGCAAATGCAGCTGTGTACCTGCCTCTTCCGTCCTGAAGTTCCCCAATCTCTCAATTACCTCAACACAACCAAACAACAGAAATTGGACAAAAAGGCATCCAGGAATGGTTTTATGTCACTACTAATATGCAGAAACACAATGTTGTGACTCAGTAGTGCAGCAGAAAGGGGAAATACTCCCTAGCCCCTCTATTAACCACCCCTGCCCTAAGCCCTTAGGAGAGACAGAGTCAGAAGGGGAAGACTGAAAGAACTCAGCTGCCAAGGAGCTGAAGAATCCAACAGGGTCTGAGTCAGCAGAGTCTAGTCTTTACCCAGAGAACTTGCAATACCAAGTTGCTAGAATCAGCTTTGCCTGACATAATCACCTGTTTCAGTGGCTTGTATTATAAACCACTAGGACATTATGAACCAGCCAGTGTGGTGTAGTTGTTTTAGCATTGCACCTCAACCCTGGAGACCAGGATTTGATTCTCCACTTGACCATGGAAACCCACTGGTGACTTTGTATATCATACACACTCAGCTATGACCTCAGTCTGTTTATTGACAGCTCTTTTTTACTTCTCCTTTAAACAATGCTCTTGTGAATCCTTGTCCACTGACCCAGGCCTGGCTCTGATTCATCTTCCTATCCCCTCCACCACACACACACTAGGCTTCCCCCCTCCTGAAGCCCTGTTGAGCACTGACAGCCATAGAGCAGGACATGACAGTTACCTGATTTTTTCAAAGGGTAGGACAGAATCTGATTGAATTAAATTAAATTTGAATAATCAATTATGTGAATAAACTTTATTGATTCTTATGGAGGATTTGATAAATTTGTGATGAATATGCTACATGAATTGATCAAGCTGCCCACAAAAAGATCTGGGTCCTATTGAGCAATCTTCCCATCCCACACTCCAGTGGTTGGACCAACAATGCTTGTTGATGTCATCCTAGGATTGTGAATGAAAAATAATTAATTTAACTACTTGATTAGGATGTCTAGAAAAGTACATCTGGATGTAAATTACTGCTTTCTATAAGCCTAAAGGAACAAACATTAGATCAGAATTACAAAGAACCTTTGTAATGCAAAAAAGCCAGGTACCAAACAAAAAAGGAAAAAAAAGATATGCCTTGTCTTGAATCATTGCTCTCTTTGCTCTCAAAAGTATTTCAGTTTTCCTGTTTATGAGTTGTCTCCATAAGCCCTTCCAGGTGTGATGAGATTGTCTTAGTGTAAGAAAACAATTTGGGAAGCTGGGGAAGGAAAAATCCAAAATTATACTCTTTCATATTTTCATGGTAGATCAGAACAAAGTAAAAGCAGACAAAACCTCAATGATTCCATCAGCTGGCCTTGTACGTCTTCGCTAAGAATTCAATAATAAGACCACAAATGGGTAAGTGAAATGGTTTCTAACTGCAGATAAAACCAAAGCCACAAAAACATTTGCCTATTTGACTCAGCTACAGCAGAAACGCAAAGCAATAGGCATCTGGAATTAATTTACTAACTTTTAAGGAAAAAATAATTTTTTGGACTGAGATTAAGCATGAAAACTTTAATCCTCAACTAATTATTTACATGGTTATAAAGGAAATGAAAAAAGGCAGTTCGAATGAAATGGTTCTGGCAGCCTTATTTATGGCTCTGTGGTACCTTTGATTCACTGCTCTCCAACGTCAATAGAGCTGAAAAGGTTTTAATGTATTATAAATGAACAATGGAACTAATCTCACATGGCACCGTTGCCAATTTCTGTAAAAGAAATGTATGTGGACTAATAGAATTTACTCTATACTGAGAGCTATGTTAAAGGAAAGTCAAGGAGGTACTGTCAATTTAAAAGTCATGTGGGAGATCTGAGGAACAGCATATGATCTTTGGAACTACAGGACAGAATACATTTTGGAAGCATTTGACTCTGAGGCCTGGTCTCTGTGCTGGGCTCCATGGTGGTTTATCACATCAAGAACTCAGAAGAAAGGCATCTACAATTGATCAGCTAGTATTTTCCTGTCTGAAGTGAAGATGGTAGTGGCAGCTGTGCACAAGATCATGGTGCCACTGGCATGGGGCAACTCCACATGCTAACTATTACTCTACTAACAGTAGAAATATGAAATCATCCCTACAAAAAGGCCATTTCATGCTTTGTTTATGAATGGTAGTCACTTGCTGACTTCTATGGGCTTACAGGCAGAGCATTTGCTGATTGTGTGTCGCATTTCTAAAACTAACCAGGGAATAATGTCTTTAGCTATGTGTACTCTTATGGAAAAGCTGGAAACTTCATTTATATCTCTGCCACAAACATCTCCAGGGACTAATTCATCACCTGAAGATGTTCCATGGCAACAGATCCCAGATCTGGTCAAACAACTGGGTTGATTTTCTAAAGGTCCACCAGAAAACTTGTTAAAAGCTTGCTCTCACAGGGTAATATTGTGAATTATTGCTTACTGGAAATAGTAACCCTTCCCCACACACAAACCAGCTTATATCTATTTATAAAATAAACCTCATCCTGATTTCACTTAAAGCCTAAAAAGAGGGTCATATTATATATGCAACTATTTCATTTTTCTTCCCCCTGTTGGTATTTACTGATTTTTCTTAGCATCAGGAATAGCAGGTACAGAGATGAGGCTGCTTATTCTTTTCCAGTCCTCCTTGCTGGCATGCTAACAGTCATTCTGTCCAAACTGCCAGGAAATGGAAAGGATTAGGAACCTCTCCTAACCATTCTTTCTCTCTTGATTACAGTTTTCTAATTTCCGTTTTAGTAGAAAAACAAATCAGAGGAGGAGACATGGATCTGAAGTAATGGGTAGTTTGGCTTTGGTGCTTGTTAAATTTGCTTATAACTTTAACCCTATTTATATGTTACTTGCAAGAAGGAATAGGTGGGCCCAACAATATCTTCCTGGGATGTGCCCATTCTCCAACAGCCATGCATTGAATACAGATATCTGTAATGCATAGGTGCAAATGTGTTGTTGTGGTGGTCTGCCTTTAAATACTTTCTAACTTATGGTGACCCTAAGGCAAATTGTTTTAGACTTTTAGTGGAAAGATTTGCTTAGAGAGGGTTTGTCACTGCTTTCCTCTAAGGCTGAGACAGTATTACACAAGATCACCCAATGACTTTCTATGGCATAGTGGGGATTTGAACCCTGCTTTGCCTAAGTCCTAGTCCAACAATCCAACCACTGCACTACACTGGGTCTTGCACAGCTTGTATTTGTGTAAATATGGAAAAGGGATGCCAACCCAACCAGTTGTTCTCATTGTATAGTGTTCTTATGCATGAGTTAATGCTTACATGTAGGAAATCTTATGAAAATGCCTGCATTCAGCATGTGGACATCACAGGGCAAGACTAGACCAAGGGTAAAATGTTGGGGGTTAAGAAAAGGTGTGCCTTGGATATGTACAACATGTGAATAGGATTTGTGTCCAAGAACAGATAATTTGGTTTAAGAAAAGGAGAATAAGAGCTAGATGACTGAAGTACTGCACTTTGTTTCCCTAACCACTGAAGCAAGCCAATAAAGCCACTGAATTTATTCTTTCCTGTGTTGAAGCAATCCATGAAGAACCACAATAGCAGAATCTTACTCAATGTGTACATTGGAGGTCTTTACACAGAAAACACTGTGGGTGTATATTTTTGCTATTGCATTTTTGCATGCAAAATGAAATATTTGAACTTCTTTTCCGGTGGGTGAGATTATTAGATTTTTTTTACATTTCAATTTTTTTTCTTTGTCTTTCAGGACTTCTTTTAAAATTTGGAAATACATCATTTTGAAATATCCAGCATTGGCTACTTGGTTACAAATATGTAACTCAGTAACATCTCCTGGTCCAGCCCCCTCCATGCCCTCCTGAACAGCCAACAGTTACATTGAGTGAATGAGGCTTGCTGAGCTGTCTGTTTGAATCTGCACAAGGAGGAAGATGTTTCCAGCCCACTCCTGTCTGTGAATGAGATTGTGAAGAGTAAAAGTGACAGGGATCCTACTCCTAAGGCCATTTCCACACTACGCTGTTATAGTGCTATTATCCACATTCAACATCCCATGGAATTCTAGAGTTTGTAGTTTACTGAGGCCAAAGAGCTCTCTGACTGAGAATTCTAAATGCCTCTCTCTAAATGGCAAACGTCAGGATTCCATCAGATGTTGAAAGTGAAATAATAGCACTATAACAGGGTAGTGTGGAAATGGCCTAATTGTAGCAGCCTCACTTGCTGGTGGGAGAGGGCTAGAAACATCTTTATCCTTGCACCCTAGTTGGTAGTGGACCAGACTTCCTTTGCTTGATTCATCTGCTGCCCGTCAGGTGGGTTTGTGGGGGCATTTATGATTGTGGCAATAGTGCCACAATTGTGATTATATAGGCCCTTTTCGCACAACATTTGCTATGTGAAAGGGCCCCTTGAGCATCACGTGACTGTGAGGAGCGGTCCACACGATGCACTCGCAATCGCACAATGCTCCAGGGTTTGGCAGGCACTGATCGTGCACTTTTTCATTTTCGGTTGTGAGCCAAAAATGGTGTGTAATCACGCATCGCTCCGAGGCCCTGCGTGCACTTGCTGTGCGTGCAGAGCTCTGGAGCTGTGGTGCTCACGCTTCCTGCCCCAGTGCAGCCTGGGAAACTCCCAGGCTGCACTGCAGAGGAAGAGAAGAGGCTCTCGTGCAAGCAGGCAGCAACTGTGGAGCTGAAGGAACCAGGACACAAGAGCCTCTCGGAAGAGGCTGCTTGCGCGATCCCCACACCCCAGCTCCGCAAAAAGGTGAGTTGCAGAAAGGGTCATAATGTTACTGAATACAGCACAGTTATGAATGTCAGCTACAGTATTTTGCATAAAATGTAACTTTTGATGTGAAACATTTATTTTGTACAGCATTTAGTATGTTTTGTGCAAGCAAACAGTTCACAGAAAAGGCCTAAAACGTAAAGGGAGGAAAATGCAAAATGTGCAGACCCCGACCCCGCATGGAGACCATTCACTACTAAAGATGAGAACATGAGCACACATTGTTTAAATTCTGCCTATGCACACGGCAAATGGATTTCAAACACTGCAGCTTCCACATAGGATGCTGTACTACAGAAATATTTTAAATAGCCCCCGCTAGGTGTAGATAGTATAATGGTTCAACCTAACATATGTCCCAAATAATGTGAGAATAATCAGTACAAAAGAAACATCACCCTAAGTGAATTCACATGATAATCTTCATCAACTAAACAGGAGGAATTCCTGTGAAATGGGAATTTATTTTCATAGGTAAAGAGTAAACAGCTCTCATTTAAAACTAGTAATAAGCTAACTGAACTTAGATCTGATAGCCCTGCCTTATGTAGAAACATTAATTAGCTAATGGTCTGATTCCTTCAAGCCTCATTTTCAAATAGGAAAGCTGTCTTATGTGACCTATTTATGCTAAGATACTATTGGCTTCTCACTGCATGGCACTGCTATTGCTGGTGGTGGTTCTCTCCCTTGTATTATTATCATTATTATTATGGTCATCATACTCAATTATCATCATCGTTATTGTCATCATAACTCCTCCTCCTCCTTTTTCTTCACAACCATCATGATCCCTATCATGTTCTCCAAAATTTGGTTGAGAAACTGTTGATTAAAATTAAAGTTAAAATTGGGGAGGATATTCATCTTCAGTACAGAGCAGATGTTTTAAGTCTTCAAGGAGGACACAGCCATTCTGACAACCAAATGTGTCTGATTTTTTTGGCATTTGGATAACAAGGATTATATCAAAGAACACTCCTACTATGAACTGAGTCTTCTACATAAGTATATTTCATGTACTTTCCACAATTTTGGTGTGGGTTTGGGTGTGGCAAATCAGCAAACTAGGCCTGTTAGTAATTGGGCATTCACACAGAAAATGGTATGTGTGCAAGGGGAAGCTGTGTTGCTCCTCCTTCCTTCTACTATAGCCCAAGGGAGAATAAAGTTTCACTATGAAGACAATGAGTTAAATTCAAATATAATCATGCTTAGGATAGGAGACTTGTGCAAGTTATTTTCTTTATCATTTTCTTTCTTTCTTTAATTAATTAATATCTTACTGTTCTCTCAAGACTGGGCTGCGGTTAAAAGAATCTGAGTGAATCACAACTGTATTCTCATTGATTTCAATTCTAATCAAACATAATTAGATCTGCATCTACCACAACGTCAGGCTGATATCTTTACAGGTTTCCTGAATAACACTCTGTGGCTGGGGACCTATATCAGTGGGTGTAGCATTAAAATTCCATAATATCCCCACTCCAAAGATGCACCACCTTGCTGTAACAGCAGTCCCACCATGGCCATTCATGGTAGAGAACAGAGGGACTGGAGAAGCATCTGGCTACATCCATATAGGCAGATGAAGACTGATGACACATCTCCTGAAGTGAGCAGGGGTCCTCTCAGTGGATGAGGTAATCATTCTTTGCGTGGCCATGGAGATATAGCCAGACACTTCTCCAATCCTCCCAGCTCTCTACAAGCCCCTGAATGGCTGTGGAGGGGGGCTATCACAGCAAAATGGTGAGTTTTTGGGGATGGGGGCTTTGCAAAGGGAAGAAAGGAATAGCAACCTCTGCAATGACCAAAAAGAGGCATACACAGATATAAGTTAAGACTTATATTTGTGTATGTCACTAACAGGATGCAGTCCAGTCATTGCTATTAGCTACAAAACAGAGAAATAGTGATCTAATTGCAAGATTGTATTCACATGTAACAATGGATGATCTCATATGTCTTAAGTCTCCACATGGGTGTGTTCACAAAAGAGAAAAAAAACCTAGCACGACCTATGTAAACATGGAAAAAGCTGGAGCTGGTTTGCCTGAAAAAACTGTTCTGCACAGAACTTACTGTGATTGTTTCTGTGTACCAACTTCATGGTTCATTCCAATACTGCAGATATTTACTAACTACAACTTCCAAAAGTGGTTTCTCATGCATGCATATGAACTGGCCTACCATTTAAAAGGAATGTGATACTCTACAAAAATAAGGTAAATTTTTGTCTACCCCCATTGAGATGGTACCAAGCAGAGATGCTGAGGTAGCAAGAAATTGAGAAGGGGATTTTCTTCAATACATATAAAATGTGCCATCAAGCCCAGAAGAGATTATTACCAGGCCTAGAGCTTAGCCCCCTGGCTTTTCAATGTTACTTGAGATTGACCTCATTTAGTTTTCTCATTGTCTGAAAAGTCTTGGAGACTAAAAGGTAGTTCACGTACAGAGAAAGAAATCTTATGTATCAGCTCTCTTCACAATCCCAGAGAGCTACATGTTTTCAAGAAGGGGTGCCCAGAACATAATATAACACTCAACAAAGAATCATGCATTCATGATGTTTCAACTGAAGGTCACATCACAATCATGCGATCATTTAAAACACCCTCCAAACTTCATTTGATATGGAACAAGTGCCTTTTTAGCCATTTACCAGCCCATATGAGATTTATGAAAATGAAAATGACAGTTCAGACAAATCACTAAGTTTGTGTAAAAGGTAAGCCTGTAGAGTTCACTGTTACTAGAAGCAAGGAAGGATTCTAACTTGGACAGCTTTAAAAGAGGGTTAGATGAATTTATGGAGGTTGTGGCCATCAATAGCTGTTATCAGTTCACTATATAACATCTCTAGAAGCAGAGGCATTATGCCTTTGTATATCAGTTGCTGAGGACCTTAAGTGGCATGTCATTGTAGCACTCATGTCCTACTTCTGATATTCCCATAGACAACAGGTTTGCCACTGTGTGAATAGAATGCTAGAATAGATAAGCATGGATCTTTTTAGCGCTTTTATATTCTTATGAATGTAAACCTCATCATTACACAATAAAATGACTTGTGATTCCTTTCATAAGCAATAAAAGAACCTCAACAGAGGAGGCAGTCACAACAACCACACAACCATCTGAAGAGCTTGTCCAGGTGTCTTACTTGTTGCCAGAAGCTGCTGCTAGAGGTCCTGCCAGAATTTGTGAAAACATGACTTAGGCTGAATAATGTAATTCTAGTAACTAAGGATACTGTTTGGAAGATGTGTCAGAAAGGGATACTTTCAATATACCAACTATTATCCAATACCATAGCATTTGTCATACATAACAAGAGATAAGTACGCATAAGCACGGTAGTTATGGTGTTATGTGTTATGTGAATCCC
Organism: Iguana delicatissima; assembly: GCA_948472985.1. NCBI lineage: Eukaryota > Metazoa > Chordata > Lepidosauria > Squamata > Iguanidae > Iguana > Iguana delicatissima. The sequence continues at coordinate 35,678 of CAOKZL010002989.1, forward strand.
AGCCCCCAATCCCTCATCCTCATTTAACAGGAAGCAGCCACCATGATTGATGAAGATCTGTTCCACTGTTGCTTGGGAGCAGATGACTGATTTTCCCACCCCCTTCCATGAGCAAGCTCTAGTACAAAAGGCAGAATTAGGACTCTTGTCACAATATCCCTTTGTGCCAGAGTCTGCTCATGCAAGGAGAGCTGGGAATGTCAGCCAACTGCTTCCCATTCAATAAAGGAACAGACCTCTGTTGACTGCAGCTTTTGCCTGGTAAGTAGGGATTGAGAGGCTTTCACAGTCCCAATGTAGGCCTTGAAATAGGAACTGTTTGGGAGTTGTGAAAATGTAACAGTCATTATGATGCCCGAATTATATTTGTTAAACATGACATTTATGTTTAATAAGAATTTTCAATCGAGAAATAAGAGAATTATACTTTACTTAGTGACGGCAGCAAGACTTGTGTTTGCTAGAACATGGAAGTTAGCGACTGTCCCTGAAATATCACATTGGGCCCAGAAAGTAGCTGAGTTAAAACAATTTGATACTTTCTCGTTATATTTAAAAGGAAAAGTGAGTGGTACAACTGGTACAAAGGGAAATGGGTGGCAACAAGTGGTACAGTACATGTTGGATAAAGGATATTGGGCTTGAAGGAATTAGTATAAAAATGTTATTTAGACCAAAGTTAGTTAAAGAATAGAGGAAGTAATGGGTATTGCATGAAGTTGTGTATATTGTAAATGTATAAAGGAGAGAAGACTAGAGAGAAAGGTGAAGTCAAAACGCTGTTAGAAATTGAGATCATCAAGTTAAGTTCTTGGATAATTGTAATAGGTATTTAGGGAGCTTCAGGAAGATATTCTAGTCAGTAATTGATTCCAGTCGAGTAGACATGGAAGTCAGGAAATGTGTGAAGATAACTTGATAATAATGATATTAATGTAGTATAAATTACTTAAAATACATTTCCATGGAAATGTAAATAGATATAATAATGATATTTGTAATATAACTTTGATAGAATAATGTGTACACTATGGTTTTATTATATATTTGTATATGTACAAATAAAGTATAAAAAAAAAGAAAATGTAACAGTCACAAGTGTGTAACTCTAATTATGCATTTGTAACTTCATGGAGGTTTCTAGCCAATTTCAAAGGTAGTTTGGCAATGAACTAATGGCATCTACAGTTGACAACACTTCAGTTAGCAAGAATGGTGATGAGCCCTTTCCGGTTCTTTGCTACCTATGGTTACCCATCACATATGAAGGGGCTCTCTAGAACATGTGAGTAGGGCTTTCTATTCCATCCTCTAGACAGTGATGCTCATGCCAGTCATGCTCCACCACCACTGATGAATAATTACCATGGGTCTGAAGGACCCAATATACATATATAAATGCATGTGGATATGGTTCCCACCATGAGGATGTATAAGCCCTCATTAAACAAGGTTTCTGTCTCCATGAAAGACATGGAGTCTTTTAGAACATTTCCGCACAACACTCTTATAGTGCGATGATTCCACTTTCAACCGCCTATGGAATCCTGAGGTTTGCAGTTGCAGGAGGGGACAAGTGGCCCCTCCCAAAACTGCAAACTCCTGGATTCCATAGGAGGGTGAAAGTGGAATCATCGCACTATAAGAGTCATGCAGAAACAAGCTGAGTTAAGGCAAAGAAGAATTAATTAAAAGTAGCTCATTACCTGCTAAGAAGTGTGGTTGGCAAGGAGGCAAGTATCTAGTTGAGAAGATTGTCTGGCACATTATCACAAGACACTTCGCATATTCAATATTTGCAGACCCCCAAGGACTAAAAAAGGGTTAAAGTCAATCAAAACAGGGTAAAGAAGGAAAATGAGCCATCCTGTAACTTCAGTTATCACAGCACAGATCTTACAACTGGAAATCTCACTCCCTTCCTTCCCTCACCCCCCACTAGTGTTTCTTTCAGTCCTAACAATTCCATTAAGAGGAATGATTTTTCAGGTTCTTTCATTTCCTTCCTTCCTTGCAATGCAACGCCTGTCATCAGCTCTGCTTCTCAGTAAACATACCAATGTGTGGCCTCAACATGGGACCCTTTCATTGCTTTGAATGTACTGTCAATTATTGCTTAAATATTCAAGACCAGCTCTGCATCCCAACAATCAGCTGCAGCATTTTTACTCTGCTGTTACCTGGCATGTAATCTTGAGGCTTTAAAAAAAACCTGCTGTTCAAAAACTGCTCAAGCCTGTCAAGAGACTCCCCCACTTCATCCCCCCATTTTATTTAGATGTGCTGGATTATGCACATGCTTCATTTTAGAGAGTGATGTTTCAATTCAGATGTTTTTCCGACAGGTGTGGGAAAAGACATTTCAGATGGGCAAACCTGAGTGCTGTACAAAAGAAAAGTCCTCTTTCACAAACTCTGCCACGGTGTTGCTTGGAAAGTTACCTTTCAAAAGTAATAATTAATTATAATCACTGTTCCAGGGATCAAAAAAGTAATTCATTACTATCTCCGCTGTTTTTCAGTGTAACTTCTTAATTTCTTTTATTACAAAGTAACCAGATAGCTACTTTTAATTTTTTAACACACCAAAATGTGTTAAAGCTGTTGTCTTGTAGTACAAAATAAATTTAAATAGTGAGGCCACATCCCTGCAAAAAATAAAAGGAACTAAATAGTTACAGTTGGAGCATAATCTTATGATTGTAATGAAACTTATAGTTATCCCTTAGTTTGGCAATGGAGAAGGAATGAGCCTCCAAAGCCATTTTTGAGGTTCTTGGTGGCCCCTAGAATTCCCCAAAACTTTCCAGTTTTTAATTCTTTGCCAGAAATAGACTCCCTCCGAACCCTAGTGTGTGGGGGCCTATTTTGTCACATCCTCCATAGCTATTTTAGGCTCTGGAGCGGGTTTTTTTTTCCCTAGCTAGGAATTAAACCAGTATGGTAAAATATGTTATGGGGGATGGGAACCATTTTAAGCAAAACTCCCTCCAAAAAATTTCAATTAATGTCAGAAAATGGGAGTGTGACCTCTAAGACCCCCACAGGAATGCCTCACCAGCAGCTGCCCACCTCTTCTTGGTTATGACAAAGAATTAATTAGAAGTAGCTCATTATCTGCATCCCTATGAAATCCATGGGGTTGTTGTAAGTTGACAGATGATATGGAGGCACATACACATGCAATTATTCCAAGCTCTGCTTTCACTCAAACATTCTGCCATACAGACAAGTAAGAAAGGGGAGATACATGATAAGATTTCCATTCTCTTTGGGTTTTTTTCTTATAATCAGTTGAGGGAGTCCAACCTGAGATAGAAATATTTTGAACCTCCTTCTCTGTATGTTTTGTTTCCCTAGAGGAATCAAAGTATCAACTGGGGAGTACAACTGAAACCAGAAAGGGCACAGAGGAAAGAATTAACTTTTCCTCCCCCAAGTTTTGAAAAGTTACATTTTTTGGACAACTGAAAGAATCTCCCTGTCAGCAGGCTGGCTGGGAGATTCTGGAAGTTATAGTAGGAAAATGTGACTTTTCCAACCTCTAGCCCAGTGGTTCTCAACCTGTGGGTCCCCAGATGTTTTTGGACTTCAGCTCCCAGAAGCCCTGAGCATTGACCATAGTGGCTGGGGCTTCTGGGAGCTGAAGTCCACAAACATCTGGGGGCCCACAGGTTGAGAACCACTGCTCTAACCCAACCTGACACTCCTAACCCAATTTGCTTGCTACTGTGGCTGATACATACTAGCTGATTTGGGCCTGGTTTGGTCAGCTGAAATTCAGAACACTATTTAAACAGGCTTTTCAGCACATAGTTTGTGTTACCTCTGAATTGTTCAATGTGCTGTGATAATTTTGACCTGGCTAAAATGTTAGGGCCTCTGAAAAAGTGTACTTATTTCAGAATAGTATCCTTAAGTGCAGAGATCATACAGCCTCCATGATCTGATGTGCTCCCATTATGAAATTTCTGTTCTCAGATTCTGGAGAACGGAAAGTTAAGATTTATAGTATGTTCCATTATCTTTGCCATGGATTGTCTCAACTGCTTTTGATTTTATGGCACTCTCTTTCAGAAAATTACAAAGGCCAAACTACTAATTCCCACGTCTGCTTTGATTAAAAAGGATTATTTTATTTTGTCAATTTTTGTTCTTCATTTTTCCTCCATGTGGTTTTATGTTTTCAACATGGTTCAGATGTATAAGTGGTTAACAACTGTTTGTTCCTACAGTGGGAGGAATTTGGCAATCATGTCTTTGGTAGTTTTTAGACACATTAATCATAATTAAGGTTCATTAATAAACCAATTGGAAATGTCAATGTGCTCTACTAAGCACTAGAGAAAGAAGGAAAATGTGAATGGGATTAGGAAGATCTGTTTTCTAGACCAATGCTGGGGAGCAGAGCTTTGCAAGGAGCGATCTTTACTGATGCATTTTCAAGATACAGCAACATGTACAGAAGGATCATGACATTGACACAAAGCTGCCTAGAGTTCTGAGTTCTGAGGATGCTACATCAATCAGAAATTGCCCGCAACAGAAAAGACAACTGGGGCATTTTATAGGTGCTATACTCATGTATATTTATGTGCCTAGAAACTGGCACTTCCAAGACAGGAGGAGAAACTGAATTCACAGCTGCAAAAATTTAAATTTTCTGTAATGGTATACATCAAATCAATAGGTAAACAGAAAGAATGCCAGACCAGCCTGGTAAATTGTTGGGTCTCTTAAACACAGACTAGATAAGTATCTAGCACAGTTAGAACCACAGAAATCTGACATGGAGTGAGTGAGTATAAGAAGTCTCTTCTAGCCCAGAGACAGTGTAAATTTCAAGGAGGTATGGACAGGTCAACATCTAAGGGAATTCTTTTTATTATGGACATTAACCTTTATGTATGTACTATGAATTAATGAGACTCTCTCTATATCTTTTAGAAAGCAGGATTATTCTCTGGCAGAAACTCATATTTTTTTTAAAAAAAAAATAAACATTTTCCTTTGTAGTGGAATATAATGTGAACATTTATACACGAGGGGTGAGGCCAAAATGAGGGCATTGCCCACCAAATAAGAATTTTGCTCCCTCCAATGAAATTTCCCTTCAGTCCCCAATTTCCGTCATTGCAGGTACTTAACAATTCAGTTGAATGTTTTGAAATACAGTTTAGACATCCAGGAAAAAGTGACAGGCAAAGTTACCAGGGGAATGCAAACATACCAAGAGTAAGGCTGTTTCCCGCACTAGCCTGTTATAGTGCTATTATTCCACTTTCAATACCCTATGGAATTCTGGGGTTTGCAGCTTAAGGAGGGATTTCAGGGGCCCCTCCCTAAACTTCAAGCCCCATAATTCCATAGGATGTTGAAAGTGGAATAATAGCACTATAACAGGCTAGTGTGGAAATGGCCTAAGAATTCTAGGTGCCAACCATTATGGGTGCTTCACTCTCCTTGGTGCTTAAAATGTCAAAAATGAAGGAAAATTTCATTTGGTGCACACAATTCTTATGGCAGGGTAAGATCTTCATTTCGCTCCCCCTACATAACCACCTCCCTGTTTATATACAAAATGTCCCAAGAATTTCAAGTTTAGAGTCACCATCATAACCACCAACTCCACCATGTTCTGATACTGTCCCTTCCCTACCCCAGCACTGATATTATGAACATTTCCTTGGATAGATGTCACCACAAGCTTTATTATTTAGACCAGACTTTATATAGTAAAAAGACTGTATACTCACCATTAATGTATTTAAGTCTTTTAGTCCAAGTCTCAAGTCAAGTCTCAAATCCCTACCTTCAAGTCTCAAGTTAAGCCTCAAATCCTTGCAAGTCAAATCTCACGTCAAATCTCAAGTCTGGGAGCCAAGCCCAACCCATATTCCAAAATTTCTGGACAGAGTTGAATGAAGTCACTTTTGTCAATTTAAGTAGAGTCAGCCCTCCACATTTGTGATTTTGCCATCTGTAGCTTCGGAAGTGAGGAATAGGATCCATCCTATCCCCCCTTCCTGAAGCTAGAGGCTTTTGTGTCAATGGGCATAAAAAGAGCCTGCAGCTTCAGAAAACGGTAATAGGATCTTTCTTGCTCCACATTATTGAAGCTCCAAAAACTTTAGAAGGAAGAATCCGTCTTCCTCAAGCCTATTGCCTAATACATTTTCTGTTCCCCTTTGAGAAACATATCCTGCACTCTGGCAGCGAGTCTTGCCTTCTGCAGTTAGGAAAAGTTTTACAAAGCTCCTCCTATCTGCAATGGGGAAATTCTGCTGCTGAGCAGACTTCAACCTGGCCTCAAGCCCCCAAGACACCCCAAAGATACATCAAGAGGCATTTACAGAAAAAAGGGGGAAAAGCCTCATGGGTGGAGGATAGCAGAGGGGGATAGAACCCCCCTCAGTGGTCTGGGGTTCAGTGCAGCCCTTTAGCCTCAGATACTTGCCTCTTCATGTTTGGGTGTATAAAAGAAAAGAACCTAGGAATCCACCTCTTGCTTTGCACACAGCATCTTCATAACGACCTGGGACAATAGAAGCTATGGAAGCCTCTCACTATTGCAGGAATCATTCTTCATAATAACAAACGGAGGATTTCCTGAGTAGATTTATCATCTATGAACCACAGAAAAACAAGCCACTGTCTGCAGATCTGTACCTTGAGCCCTGTACCGTAAGTCCAGGTTGGAAAAAGATATCATTACTTAATGGAATGAAATATAATTATGGAGGAATAATTTAACATGTTAATGGCTTAGGTTCTAACTAAAGATGGGGAACAGTTTGTTTCAGTTTGTTTTCATAACAGTTTACCAAAATTCAAAGATATATTCATATTTACAATAGAAACAATCTGTGATAATAAAAATTTGAATTTGAGAGAAATAGAAACTGAAAAGTCTGAGTATTTCCCCTTTAAATGTTTGGATCTGAATCCCTGTATATTCAGCCATGTTGCTGAACTGGAGTTGCCACATCTTTTTTTGCTAACAGGTTCCTCATCATGAACACCTACTTACATGGCAGATAAGTTATAACTTGATCATCTTGATCCTGGAAATAGCAACAACTAGTGCAAATGGAGAAGAATGTCCAGTTTGTTTTAGAAGAACTGACATTAGCAAATTCTTTCATTTCCAGGACAGAAAAAACTTGGGGCTGAAAATAATCTGAATGTGAATGAACAAAACTGACCCATTCCTAGTTATAACTTTCCTTTGGTGGATGGAACACAATTTTCTCTATGTTCCGTGCACTTTTATTCCAAAGCTCACAGTGCTTTTCCTCAAAATATTTTCCTGCGGACTGAGGGACTGAAGGAAAAAGTGCAAGATATAGCAGGGACATTCTGCATAGAGGTATAGTGGCAGAAAATGGCCACACCTACAAGGAGATGGAGATACAAACCAAAAAGTTTTCCTATACTGTGATAATCTCTGCGAGGAATAAATGTCAGTATTAAAAAAAATGGAACACGAGAGCTTTTCTTTCTTTGAATGTGCAGGTACCTTTCACTCAAAAGAGTTTCATCAGCCAATCACACCAACAAAACTAAACATTGATAAGAACCAGAGGAAATTGTTGCTAAATTCTAATGCCTGAAAAGTTATAAAGATTTAATAACTCCCTTAGATTGATGCCCACAGAGCTGGAGGACTAGGTTTCTAAGCCTATGGGTATAGCAGCTGATAGCCCTATTTTGTACCAGTTACTATAGTGCAAGAATAGATTGAAAATACCCACTGAGAGCTATTTTCATCATACATGTGTCTGATTGTATGGCTGGCATAGAAGCATTATAGATGGCTGCTTTAAAAAAACAAAACAAAAACTTTCCCCCCAAAACTATTCAGCTTACAGAATGCTGTTAAATTTCTCTGCACAGCATTGTAACCACATGGTTTCCAGAAAAACCTCTGTGCTGTCAAAGTCTACAGTAATCTAGCATGACTTACTTTGCCTCCCCAAAACAGAACAAGACCTAGACATCCACTGGACACAGAAAAAGTTTAAAAAAAAAATGGAAGGAAGGAAGGAAGGAAGGAAGGAAGGAAGGAAAAACATGCATTTCTATCAATTGCCTTAGGATAAGGGCATATTGAAAATAAATCTTCTGAGAACAGCTGACTCCTGGTTTAAATGCTGTGATACTTCAAAGGAGGGAATGTCTGTTTTGAATACACACTCAGCAGTATATTCTGACCTATGCTCATTTCACTCCTGCTACATGTACTCACTTGAAACAGGTCCAGAGTGCAGATTCATAGACCCACAGGCTTACTGCAAGTTGTGATAGTGAATAAGACTTTTCAAAGCAGTCATGATTCCCATCCTGTTCAACTGAATCACTGGCAGATCTGCAGCCAGCCTTGAAGGCAGAAAACAAAATATGCCACATTTGTTTCAGCAAAGCATCTGCTGCTAGACTAAGCAATTTATGAAGCAATTTGTGTGTCTGTGCAGACACATGCATGGACATGTACACCACTACAAAACAAGTAGTGGCCATGGCACCAACCCCAACACAAATCCTGGCTATGAAGTATTAGCACCATAAATTCCTGAGCGGAATGTTATTAAAAAATTCCAGCTCTATAAATGCTGCTATTAATCACTCTCAAATTAACCTTATGCAAGTTAAATTATTATGAGTTCCTGGGCAAATTAAATTGCTATTAGTTCCAGACTTTCTCCTTGATACTGTGCGTGGAAGAGAGTATCACAAAAGACCTACTGCAGTTTACGGGAGAGCTGTAAATACTCCCCCCGCCAAAAAAAAGGCTATTTCTACATACATCCTGTGAAAAAACCAAGCAAGTACACCTTGACAAGGCACTTTTCAAGAAAGCATTCTTATAATTGTAATCTCATAATGACATTGTCCAAGGAAGACTGCTGACTCTTGAATTGGCTCCTTGGGTAATTCATTCAATAGCAGCTCTGCAGTAACTGGCAGATGATAAGTGTTTACGTTCATATCACAGGTGAGGAGAAGAGTATTTACAAGCCTCTGTTTAAAACACCCTGGAAGCAGAGCCTAAGCTGTCTCCCTCTCGCTCCTCCCCAAAACCTGTTTTTATCAGTTGGCAACTGAATCACATTTTGTTTCATTTGCAGTTAGCCAAGAAATGCTAGGTAAGTGAGGTCATAGAATTTTTCCCACATTCCACTAGAGAGCAGTATTCTTTTGTACAAAGCAGGTAGGTTACGCTCTGCAGCGAAACCTATGAGAGATGCCTCTTGCAAAAGCAGGAGATCTTCTGAAGTGATTTAAAATTACACTTCTCGAAACATGGAAGAGTCAGCATGCTACAGAGAAGCAGAAGGAGACAATATTCTGATACCAAGCTAGTCTGTCCAGGAGCCTATCAACCACCGCTGTCTTATTTCCACACTCCCGATATAAATATAAAATAATCTTTTCAAATCAATATAACATTGGAAATTAGATCTTGTCATGCCAGAAGATAAGCTGGATTGCCCAGTCAGTCATAGAGCAGAGCAAATGTGTAGTTGCTCTAATAAAATGTCATGAGTTTTAATGACTTGGAAATGAAGATACTGTTCTACATTCCTGTTCAAAAGTAAGTTCCGTGGTGATATATTGGGGGGATTGTTTAAAAATGGTGAATGTTAAGCCTGATTCAAAGAAATCATGACACACCACAGTCAATTTCTTTACCTGTTTCACAGCTTGGATGACGTTAACAAACATCCTAATTTTGAAAGTTACTAATGTGTCTTTTGTATTTGTTCTACATTTATCTCTTGACCAGATACAAAAGTGTCTGCTGTATGTGTTCTACTTTTATGTCTTGACCACTGTAAACAGCACACACACACAAACAAACCAACCATTAAGGTATGATTGTGAGCTTTTATAGTCTGCTTAATGTGGCTTACTGAAGGGGTGAGAAAAGTGTGGCCATCCAGAAGTTTTTGGAATGGAATTCCAATATTCCTCACTCTTGGCTATGCTAAACAGGTCTGATGGAATTGAATCCAGCAATATCTGGAGAGGTTTATTTCACCTCCTCTGGATCACTGGAACAGTAGGTGGGAAGGAGTGTTTTCTGTTTGACTTATTCACAAAGGAGCATTCTGACCTTGCCTGTCTCACCAAAACCTGGCTTAGTGAAAGGGGAGGAGTTAATTTCTCCAAATGTGCCCATCAAGATTGGGGGAAGCACCACAACCAACTGGAAGAGTCAGGAAATAAAATAGACTTGACCTCTATCAGAGGTGGAAATTGCGTATCCTTCCAGCTGTCATTGGACTGTAAATCCAAGCAGCCTTAGACAGCATATCTGGTAATTGTGGACAACGTTAATATTTACACTGAGAACTCCTTGATGGGAGCAGCTCAGGACTTCATGACTGCCATGTTAACCATGCAGCTATGGCCATTTCCACACTAGACTGTTATAGTGCAAACCCCAGGATTCCATAGGATGTTGAAAATGGAAGAATAGCACTATAACAGTCTAGTGCAGAAATGGCCTATGTCAATTACTATCTAACCCAAAATACGTTGTGGGCCATACTCTGGATTTCAATTTCTCTATGGGAATGAGTGAATGACAATGATCTTTGAATAAAGAATCTTAAAAAACTCTGCACAAGCAAGGACTTTCTTGTTCACCTGCCCCAGAAATCACAAGGATTGTGGCTACAAGGTAAAGGATCCCCCTTTCACTGTTAGCCCACATCTGTGAAATGCAACAACAAGTGAAGTTCTTCAGGACTTATCACTAAAAGCCTTTCTTCATCTTCTCATGAGTTTTCATTTTTACAGAACTGCTGATAGTTTTGACTGCCATGGTTTTTTGTTTAGCAGTGGCAGTTGGTGGGTTCCAGATCAGAGGAAAGGAGAATCTATTCTTGATTTCTGACTGAAATTCAAAAGAGCTATCCAAGCTACTGACCTGCTTTTGGGGATGGGATTCACTATCTTAGATCGCTCCTTTAAAATCTAGACTATTGACAAGGAAGCCACTAACTGTCACTAGCTATTAGAGGAGATAAAGTATCTGTTTTGTTATTGCTATTGGCTTTCATTCATTCTGATGTTCAGTGTTGTACTGACTTCATCTTGTGAGTCACCTCGAGAGGGTTTTCTACTCTAAAGAGCACTCTAATTTGTTAATCAAATAAATATACGACACTCCTGGGTAATCAACTATTTTCTTCTCCCACCCCAAGCAATGAGATACACTTCTCACACAGTTGTGAGTTAGCAGAAATTCTTCTTAAGAATAAAGAGTTCCTTCTTGTACTCAACAGTTAAAACTAAGGTATTTCTTCCCCTATATGAGAGAACCAGTTGTATCAAGTTATTCCTCAAGAATTTTTTGCCTTCCTTTTCATTGAACCTCTTCCATTCCAAGATAAATGTACTTGAGTTCCAGAAAGCAAACAATGAGGTGGAAAAGGAAACTTTAAACCTTTTATGATACTGGTAAAAGAAAATCAACTTTACTGTTCTTCTGGTTAACATTGAGAAATCTAGTAAGGCATATGCTTCCTACACATTTGCGCAGACAAACTAATATATTTTTCACCACTCCTGAGGGACTTTTACTGGCTTGCTTTGTGACTTGGCAGCAATTGTATGTGGTGATAAACTACATTTCCTTTCACACATGTAATTGAAGCTACCCTGGCAAAGTCAAGCCAAGGAAGTGGGGAGCAATGACATTCCTAAGTATATGTGGCTTCTGGGTCCAAATGAGATTCCTCTGAGTTGGTGGAGATTATGTGGATTGACAATGAGTACAAATCCCAAAATCCCTATTGTGAAACTGACACTATGCACCCTACTCTGGCCAAAATAAAGGCCTGAGGAAGAGAGTCCTCCTTGTGTGAAGCTCTGCAGGGATTTTGGGATTTTCCTAAAATAAAACTAAGACACAGGGAGTATCCATTTTTTACTATGTCAATGACATCCACTGTCCCAAAGGTTTCTGGGCATTGGGCAGGGAAAATTTTGACCTCTTTGGAACTGGATACTTGAGAGGGTTGATAAATAATATAATACAACTTGTATAGAAATGCAAATACATAGAAGTGTATAAGTTTTATAGCACTCATCTAAAAATATACACTATCTAACAACAAATGACACTACCACAGTAATACTTCAGCAGTTTCTTGTTGTTTTGCACCTGCAAGTTGACTCCAAATTGTGTCCTTTAATCAGTTACGTGGGGACGTGGGAGCAGGGGGATTCGCCCTGAGTGGCAAAGTTTTGGGGGCGTCCTGGCCCGTAGCCATGCCCCTGTGTCCCCTGGCCATGCCCCCACACATCACAGCTGCACCCCTGTGCACAGTGGCCATGCCCTCATCTTGTAGCCACCCCCTCCCACCCCTGCTCCACACACCAAGCTCCACCACTGCCTTTAATCAGTTATGCAGTGGGCACCATGGCCTAGAGCTCATCCATTAAGCAATGGCTGCCTAACTCCCCACCTACCAAGCCAAAAGGGAGAGAGCTGTGTTTCTGCTTACAGAATAGATGATTGGCCTAGAGAATGTACTTACACAATCTCTGAGAAAATGTGATTATTCACTTGCCTATTCTTATGTTAGCTTTAACATGCTTCTGGCTATGGAGTCAGAAGCATGTTAAACATCATAATGGAGGCAAAGCTAAAATAGTTTAAAGGCTAGCATCCTACTGAGGTAGTATAAAATAACAGAGATAGTGGAAGCTTAGGACGCTGTGTACACATGACAGGACAGTCTCTGTAGCAGCATCCTGACTGTGGAACTCTTTGACGAAGGGTGTTATCACACTGCACCGTTCTAGTGCTATTATTCCACTTTAATTGCCATGGAAATATCACATGGAACCATGGAGTTTGCAGTTTAGGGAAAGGCATTTAGAATTCTCAACCAGAGAGCTCCAGTACCTCAGCAAACTACAAACTCCAGAATTCCACAGAGTGCAGCCAGGGCAGTTAAAGTAGAACAATAGCGCTATAAAAGTGTAGTGTGATAGGGACCAAAGAAAGATAGCCTGGCTTCATTTCTTCTGAGCTCCCACTGGCAGCTAAAACTGTGTTGTTTCACATGGCCTTTGGCCCTTGAAACAGCTCTGGCTGTTTTAACTGTTTGTTTTAAAATTATTTGTAAGGAGTAGTTTTACTTTGCTTTAAAAAGGTTTTAGCTATGTATCATTTAAATGTTTTTATCCATTTTACATTGCCCTGAGGTCCCTGGTGGGTTGAAAGGTGATATATAAGTGCCTTAAACAAGCAAACCAACAAACACACAGCAGGTGATATATAAATGCCTTAACTAACTAAACATGGACCCAGATTCCTGTTAATTAGCAGTACAGCATTTTCATTAGTTAATAAATCTGGGGAAAAAAATCAAATTTTAAAAAAAGGATCCTGAGATCAGCAAGTTGGATGTACTCTTAAAAGGTTATCAGATTTTTAGACAGACAGTTCCAGCTATCTGGTGACTTCTTCCGTTTGAAAACAGTGGGTTGCACATTCTGTGTACTATATTCGGCACATTAATTGGTCTGTTATTCACTGCAAGGCATTCCATGCTTCTTTCGTATCTGTATTTCTTTCCCTTGATTTTTTTTTTCATTTAAAATTGCACAGTGAGACAAAGTTAGCAAGGGAAGCGGCTGCCTTTTGAGGGCTGCCACCTTTAGTTATAATTTTCATCCTTCTGATAGCCTTCCTATAGTTTTGAAATCTCTGGGACTTTGTCAGTGCTGCGTTCAGCTAACAAATCCCTGAGCAGATTTGTGCTGCCATTAGTGTCTTTGAAAGTTAGCAAGACTGACTCCAGATCTGAGGAAGTCTTGGGCAAAATAACCTCCGATGGTTTTGGGGCCTCCTTCTTCAATGGTGACATCTAACTGTGATAGGATAAGATTCCCCACTCGGCCATGGAAACCCACTGGTGACCTTGGACGTGTCACACACTCACAGTTCCAGAAAACCCATGGTATGTTCATCTCAGGGTTCCCGTAAGTCAGAAATGATCTGAAGGCACACAACAACAACACAAAGGCACCAAACTGTGCTAGATGACTGCAAACAGACACCATTCTGAGTGGTGGTTACATGTATGACTGGCCTGGCCTGGCCTGGCCTGGCCTGGCCTGGCTTGAAGCAGAGGTGGAACTGAGTCCAAGCAGATCCATCCTGATAGAAAACAACACAAATCTTTTGAAGATTAAATTTTGCAAATATACTGTATATGGACATTTTCAAAAGCTTACTCTTCCCATCTATCCTTTATCTCATATACTGTTTTCCAAAGGCTTAATTGGGAACATTAGTGAGAAGAGAATGCTGATGGAATCTCAAGAATTTTGAGCTGTCCAGGCATGCTAGAGAATAATGCTGCCTTTTTAAGTTGATATATTAAATCTGCATAAGGTAAACAATAAATTCCTATCTTAACTTCTGTGTTTTTGATTCATAAGGGCTGGAAGTGATCCCAAAACCATCTAGTCTAACACCATGCCAATGCAGGAATCTATAGTTGGCCCTCCACTTTTGCAGGTCCAGCATTCTGTGATTTGATTATCTGGAGGTTATTTATATTTTATTTTATTTATTTATTTAAAAACTCTTACCATCATTGCCTCTGCCACAGAAAAAGGATGAAGGATGTCAAGAATAAGGCAAAGCATTAATATATTTATTAATACATTATATTTATATTTTAATATACTTGCACAATATTATTATATTATATTATTATTATTTTGAATGGAGTCTAGACTGTTTGAACAATCATATTTCTGCACAGGAGCATGCCCAAGTTTTGAGGGGAAATAGGAACATGCCCAAGTTTTGAGATTCTTGGGATAGGGCCTTCTTTTCATCTCACCATTTTCGTAGATGTGTTTGGAGAAGACTTGAGAGAGAGCCTTATTGGCAGCTGCTCCAGAATTGTAGCCTTCCCTTCCACAGGAGTCTAGGATAGTCCTCTCTCTGTAATCCTTTTTGCCAGCAAGAAAAGAACTTTTTATTTAGGCAAGCTGTTTGTTATTTACCAGTTGGACAGAAGGTTCTTTTACTTTGTGGCATGTATGGTGTACTTCCATTTTCGTTCGTTATGCTTTTTTATTCGTTATGCTTTTAACTTGTTTTAAATTAGTGCTGTTTTTAATAGGTTTGTTTATTTAATAGCTTAAACCTGCTTTTAATATTATGATTTGGGCTTTAGCTAGATTTTGTTATAATCTGTTTTGAGCCACTTCAGTCCAATATTGGGAGAAAGACAGAATATTAAATAAATCTATGAACCATTTTTGTTCCACCAAATCCTGAAAAACCACAAATTTCTTATGATTTCCCCCTCCCAACATCGCTTTGATTTTTATAAATGATGCAATTTCCCCAGATGTTAGGATTCCCTGAACCCTTATAAGACTTCTGTTCAGTATCAAAGTTTCTTTCCTTCTGATGAAAGCAGCTGCATTGTTTTTATGGTTTGATATTTTCTGACAACAATGAGAACTCCAATTTTTGTAAGGGATCAGAATGCCCCAGTGTACAAAGGAATGCAGAATCAAAAGTTTCCCTCCCCTACTATGTCTACCTACGTACTCAAAGCCAAAAAAACACAAGATGGAATAAAAGTAAATAAAATCAGTAAAACAAAACGAAATATGAATTTCTTGTATTCCAATGTCCTCAGCTGAAGAAATTTCCATTTTACTCAAAGTGGGCCAACCTATTGACAACCAAGGTATATCACTTCTATGTCACTGAAAACAAAACAAAAGAAAAACAAAAGAGCTTTGGTTTTGTTTGTCCCAGTACTTTAGGCTGACATAAGGAAAGCGTCGTGTGTATGCCCTCAAGTTGCCTGTTAACTTTCATAGGATTCTCTTAGGCAAGGAATATTCAGAAGTGTTTTTCCCAATTTCTTCCTCTGAAATGTAGTACCTGAATGGGGGCGGGGAATCAATAAATATATTGAAACATTTTCTGCCAGCCATTGTTTTCCAAGGTGGGGGGACCCTTTGTACATAGCAAGTATTTGAAATTTGGAGACACAGGCTTAAATCTTATTTTTAATCTTGACTAGAGTAGAACCACAAGATCAATTGAATTTATTTATGTGTTGGTTCACTATTCCACAATAGATTCCATGGGTCTGCTCTAGATAGGAATAACAAACATTATTCCAGACTCTGTTGACAATGTTGACTTGTGTCTGCCTTTTAAATCTACTTTTGTGTAAATCCTGCAACAAAACAAGGCTGTGGGATAATAAAATGCCCTATTGTATTAGAAGAATCTCAGGAAAGTTGAATCAGCATGCAGAATCTATAAGAAAGCAGTTTCTTCCATTGCTGCCAGCCAGGTTTGACTAAAGATGGATCCGCTACTTTGGATTTCTTAACAAAAGGTTTCTGAATCATAGTCAACCATCTGCTATTTCTTGTTGGCTTGGCTCTGCTGAAGCTTTGGTTTGGCTCCAGTTCTGTGGGCGAGTTAACTTTGTTTTGCCTTCAACCTTTTGCCCACTGAACTATTTTTTTTTCTTCCCATGTTGATCATTTGGGCCTTTCTGTCCAGAGGACTTGAACATAATAAACGGGATGGAATCAATTTCTTATGTTTACCCACCAGTGGAGTTAAAAAATGGAAACGGCTTGTCCAAGTATGCACAATAAATTTCCACTGCTGTGAGACTGAATAAGAAGAGTGAGGGAGACCCCTTTCCTTTCCATTCCACTTTCAACCTGACCTCCATTTTTTTAAAAAAATAGGGTATCAGGATCACTTCTTCACAAGGGAAGCTGATTATACCCTCAGAAGAACACTTTGTTTGTCTGTGCTCATTTTCATCCCACCTCCCCACATGTTTGCTAATGAAAGCTGACTTATTGGCCTTCCCCCTTCCATTAAAAAATACGA
The DNA here is from genome assembly GCA_948472985.1 of Iguana delicatissima. Lineage (NCBI taxonomy): Eukaryota > Metazoa > Chordata > Lepidosauria > Squamata > Iguanidae > Iguana > Iguana delicatissima. The sequence continues at coordinate 52,596 of CAOKZL010002989.1, forward strand.
CAAGAGCCTTATGTGTGTTGGATCCCCTTCGCAGTGAAAAATTACTCGTAATTTGATAGAGCTGCGAGTAATTTTGGAAAAATGTGCGGCTGTTTCAAGCCAAGATTGTGTGCGCTGGGGCCGTTCGCCTCACTGATGTAAGTGTGAAGGCTCTTTGGCCTGCCCTGATCAGGACCAGCTGTTGCTGTCACACTCGCCACCAGGTCTGTATATTCAAGTTTAAATAAAGGAAGTAGATTGGCAGTCTCCAGAGCAAGAACCTAAATTGTGAGGCAAGCAGTCCAATCCTGTTCAAAGATACTGAGAAGTACATCTTGCAGAATTTAATTGGGTTTACCCCTGAGTGTGCATAGGATTATAGCCAAGAATATTTATTTACAGTTCATTACAGTTCTGACTGTGGTCCAGAAGCATGTGCCGATACATGCAAAGACCATCCATGCAGATGAACAAGAGTATCCCTTTCAGTGGTTCACCTTCTTGCCAAAGCCATAAGCTGCACAGTTCCAGTTCAGCGGTACGGTCCACTTTGCATTAAGAAAAAGTGGTTTAGTGTGAGAGGTGCCAAAGGGAAAAATACACAAAAATAGCTGGAGCATACCGGAGGTCATTCCTGTTTTAGAAACTTTGATGGTTCACCTAAAAATTGAGATGTGCCTTTGTGCAGGGGGAAGAATTCCAGGCTGATTGTGTACACATTTAGTTGGAAATCAAATCCCCAGAGTTCAGTAAGTGAGCAGTCTCGGTATTAAGCATTCTTCTAGACAGCTTTTTTGGCCTTACAGAAACACTGCAGGCAAAAAATAACTTGGGTTATAAGACAAAAAGTGTCTTTGCTCTCAATTCACTGGCTAAGATGGTGGTAATAGATGTACATCTTGCTGGATATACAAACATAGTGTTCACAGTCTTAGAAATCTGCTCTAAATGGCATGTTTGGTATGTATCTGTATGTATGGTATGTCTGTATGTGTGAATGGTATGTATTTGGTCCCAAGCTCAACCCTCAGCATCTCTTAAGTAAGTGGAGGGAAAAGGTGTGTTTGAAAACCCTGGAGTTGCTCCTAGTTGCTTCAACAACAAAGAAATATTGACATAGCTAGACCAAGGCAGCATCTTATTTGTAGGGTTATTATCCAGGGTTTTAAGTTACCCATTCTCTGAAGGAAGACACTGACATATCTTTAATTAAATCAGGGCTACAGTTTTATTAATTAGCTATTGTGGTGTGCAACTAGTTATAATTGTACCTATGCTTTGCACCCCTGCCCGTCCTCTTACTGTTGATGTCTTAAATTTTATGTTACTTTCTACTCATCTCCTGCCCTTCAGATACTTCATCAAAACAAAGATTTTCCAGGAAGCCTTGGAAAAACGCTGAATGTTGATTAAGCCATAGTACTATAAGTGAGATGATGGTATACACTCTTCTAATTTACACTGTGTCCATTTCCTTCCCTATTTATTTATTCGTGTTCTTTTTTATTGTAAGAACCTTGGAACATGAACCTGTGAAATATGTTATCTGGAAATTACCACATAGATAGAAAAGTGCCATCTACATAGATGGTTCATGTGCTACCAGCAATGATAGTAACTAACTAATTAAATCAATGAAGTTACCAATTAAATTAAAAACCTTCTTACGTAAAGGGGCAACTTAATTAGATTAAATTAAATTTAAGTCAATTGACTTGAGTTACAATTTGATCATTGCCAGAATCAGCTTAATTTCAGAATTATGGTATTAGTTAAATTATTAATAAATTAAATGCAAAGTAAAAGATTAATTAATTAATTAATTAAACCAGCCAATGTCATATTTCCCAGAGGCTCTTAATTCAATGCCTAGTTCTCTTGGATTTGTAAAAATTTCTTCTTAGCTGTGTGTGTGAGAGAGAGAGAGAGATTAAGTTAAATTAGATCACAACATTCATACCACTACACATGCAAATGGTTGTAGGAATCTTTATTTATTTTTGTTTATGGTTACTATTTCATAGATGATGAAACTATAAGGGATATAGAAAGAGACCCTTCCCAGAATAGAGGTTTTTTGGGATGGTGGATGAGAAATGGGGTTTTCCAAAAATTGATATAACTGTTTCCTTCTCTTCTGAGATCAAGACAGAGAGAAATTGAGGTGGTGAGTAAAATCTGAGAAGGGGTATTTTTCAGCTTCATTCTGTAACAGTTTTTATGAATGGTTTTATCTTAAATAGCAATTTCACGTAAATGCAATTTGTCCCCTTTCTAGTGTAAAAGCTACTGAATGGGGCATTCTTGGTCCTTAAATGGGTATTACTTTATTAAGTCATGCAATAAAGCCATTGCATCATTATTCTGCCTCAGCCTCATGTCCATCTTTCAAGTTTGACATAAAATTTTACATCCTACAAAGAAGGAAATCTTTGCCGCTGGTTTTCTAAGTGCTGATAGTGATAAGGTGTGAGTAAGGATACAATCCCTCACAATTTTTTTTCTTGAGGAAAACAATGAGCAATTTTAGCAATTTTCTTCTCACTGCAAGAAAGTCTTCAAACCACAGTTTTTTGGAACAAATTTACAATCTGGGACTTATTCTGCACAAAACTAACACATAGTTGTTTTTCACAGAAAACAGTATTGTTATGCAAAAATAAGTTTCTGTGCGGAAAAGGCTGTTTTCTATGTCAATTAACCATATGCAAATTGTGCACAGCATAAGTCTCTAACTGTAGCTTCTTCTGCACTACGAACATTTTTTTTCTGTGCAGAGAATAATATTTCCACATAGTAGTATACTATTTGTTGCACAGAAAATGCTGTTTGATTTACAGAAAATGCTATTTTATGCCCAAGACAACATGTAAGTTTTGCACAGAATAAGTCCTGTACTGCAAAGATTCTTGTCAGTCTATGATTTTCCTTGTCACAGTTCTTGAATATTTTAACTTCTTTTCATCCATGGGTACGGGAAGCACTGTCTCAAGTGATTCTATCTATACCTGTATCAGTATCTAGATATTAGTATATATCTATATCAATTTATGAATGGCCAAAATCATGCCAGTGTCTTACAGGCATATAGGTTTGTCTACAGAGCTAGTCCACAGCTAGTTTAAAACTGCAAAAGTGGAGTTTTACATACTGTGCTTTTGCATGTACAGATGTGGTTGTATATTTGGCTACACATTGAATTCTGCAATGTTGCTGTTCAACACACAGGTTCCACAGCACCATTGCTACGTAACTCCACATACTGAGATGTATCCTATGCAATCCTGATGTAGGATTGCAGCCAGTATCTATCTGTCTGTCTATCTGTTTGTCTACCCAAAACATAAGCATGTACAGACATAGCTATGTATAGTTAGTTCAGTCAGGTAAAAATGATCCAACACTGGGTATTATTCCACAGTTATGAAACTGCTGCTTTGTACTTCTTTCTCTTTCTGCAACTTTCTCCTGTTCTTTTTTTTTTTTTTTTTTGAGGTAGTTTTTCAAAAATCCGTTTCTCTTGTTTTGTCTGTGATGCTGGATTATAGATGTCAGACAGAAGCAGCCAGGAAATTAGCAAGCAGCCTTACAATAGGGAATCGAAACCCACTGAGCAGAAATATCAAGCTCCTGTTCGAATAGCATTTTACCTGGCTCAGTGCAGCAGTGAGGCTCACAGATTTGAGTATAAGAAGGACATTGCTCTCCTTGTTAAAATAAAATACTAACAGTGCACATAGAGTCAAGGGATTTCCCCCTGTTACACATTCAGCTCAAGTCAGGAGTGACAGGATTACTGGGAAACAAGGGACTGTGCTGCCAGGCTAGGATGTTGTGCAAAAATAATAATAAAAAAGAGAGCTCTTCTGTTTGTTTGTTTGTTTGTTTGTTTGTTTGTTTGTTTGTTTGTTTGTTTGTTTGTTTGTTTCAACTGTATGTCAATGTATTTTCAGATTTGCTGGGGTCAGGGATCTGTGAGCACCTTCCCTGAGTATAAGTGAACCCCTCAACTGTAACTGGATCACCAAACAGCCTAAGACCCTGGACAAAGGCAATGAAAATCTACCAGTTGCACTTTCCTCCCACATTTGAATTTTTAAACTCAAAGTTGTTTTTCCCCTCAGTATCCTTTGTGAATTTGAGCTGGTTGAGCCTTCTTTGCATAGCCTGGTCTTCCTGACCTCTGATGTCCTGTATCCTTGATTGCCTTTTCATCCTCTCTTCTAGTTTGCTCCTACCTCCCAGTTTACCCTCAGTTCAGGATTTCTCTTTAGCCTGGTTTTCTGGCTTGATCTTAAGTCCTGCTGCCTCTTTGTCTTCCATTTCTGATTTGTCCTTCTTTCTGGTTTATGCTGCATTTTCAGCCTATGCATTTGATTATTGTTGTCCCTGCTTCACATCAGACACCTGCCCACAGACCCATCTTGATTTCTAGTCCAGAGTATCCTTGAATGACAGTCATGTGAAGGTAATTCCCCGCTCACCAAATAATAAATAAAGTCTACTACCTACTGTGGCAGTCTTCTCATGTAAATCAGAATTTCTTTTAGTACAAGTTGAATCTATTGGGTTAGGTCCTATCCACTGAGAGAGAAGATAACAAGCTTGCTCCGTCTTCCCACATCTTCTTCTCTTCAGCTGTTTAAGAATGGTTAAAATATCTTTTTCACCATACTAAACATACCCACTTCCCTCACCATTCCTCACAGTACTTATTTTCCAGACCTTGTAGCACTTTGTTTGCCCTCTTTCAGACACATTTCAGCTTGCCAGTGTCCTTCTTAAACTATGTGTCTCAACTCTGGAGAGGATTCACCTTCCACTGAGGAGTAAAAAACCAAAGCTGAATCTAAAGCAGAGAGTCCCACAATCTTTAAAGAGATATGGTATCTGAAGAGGATGGACTCCAGAATCCAACTATGGCAAAGTGCTTGGACCTAACAGGGAATGTCTTAGTTGTAACCTGTCCATATCTGTCTGAGAAGACAAATCTGACTGAGAAGTCAGATAGCTACTGAGGATAACTCAAGTATTTGCTGAACTCCTTGTTTCATGAACTCTTATTATCTGATTGGGAAGTCTTTGAGATCCTTATTCTTTAATGTTGTCACCCAAATGGCAGATAGGAAGGAAGAAGATTAGCTTTATTATATCATTTGTTAAAATGGATGTAAATATATAGAGTTGATTATCTGGTAGGAGGCTGAAAGTCTAAATTTCTAACAATGCTTCTGGAAAAGGAGGCTTTTATTATGCAGTTGCCTTGTTTCATTCATAGTATTTTATTGGGCAAATGCTCCAGATGACATCTTATTCCATTTGTAAACCTCAAAGAGTTCTCTACCACTTTTACCTTCTTTTTCCTTTCTATAGAAAATTCACTAAAGAGAAAAAGATGGAATAGAAACAAGGTGGCCTTTTTTGCACTGCATTTGCCATGTGAAAGGGCAACTGTGAGAAGCGGTCCACACGACACACTCGCAATCGTGCGACACTCCAGGGGCTGGCAGGTGCCAATCGCACACTATTTCATTTTCAGCTTTGAGCCAAAAATGGTGCATGATCGCACATTGCTCCGGTGCCCCATGTGCACTTGCTGTGCGTGAAGAGCTCCAGAGCCACAGCACTCGTGCTTCCTGCCCCAGTGCAGCCTGGGAAAATCCCAGGCTGCACTGCAAAAGGAAGAGGAGGGGCTCTCGCGCTATGTATTTGCAAGCAGGCAGCAGCTGCAGAGCTGAAGCAACGGGGATGCAAGAGCCTCACGCAAGAGGCTGCTTGCGCAATCCCCACACCCCAGCTCCGCAAAAAAGTGAGTTGCAGAAAGGGCCTTTGTCTTTTAATTGGCAACATTATGAATCCTCATTCTGCATGTACATCATGAAGTTTGCTCAATATTTTTATCAAAGAGATTTGCTGATATATTTCCAATCTTCTATAGTGGCCTCAAAAATCAACTGCCTCTAAAACCTTAATCCAGTTCTTCTTCTTGACTGGCTTTTATTATCAAGGAGATTTGACAATTTAAATTTTTTGAATAAAAACTGGCCACAATTTGATTAGATACTGGAATATAACCGTGCATGCAGTGAAAAAAAGTACAAAACATCTTTCTAAAGAATTAGACATAATTTGTATGAATTATATTTAATTAATGAAAAAGAAGACTTGTTGGTGCTGAAGTTTATGCTCTTCTGATCATGATCAAGCAAATGACTGGAATTTAACTGTTAACTACAACTATACAGTAAAGAGATTTTAAACGGAGTCGGGGGAGAAAAGAATACTTTCAAAGAGCTGAACTGTAAATCATTTCGCTTTTTCTGTTCAAAACAATGTAATCTGAGTCTGACTGAGTATGAATAATGTGAAATAATTTGGGGGAAAATATCATAATATAACAAAAATTCATTGAATGCTAGAACCTGGATACCGAACTTTTCTTCTCTTATTTTCTGTTGCTCCATAGGGATTCTATATTCATTCCCACTCCCACAATTTTCGCAGAGTGAAAGACAGAAGCAAAATTATACAACACGTACCAAAATGCTATCATGAACAATATTTAACAGTTATAGAAAACATTATAATGTTCTTAATGCAAATGTGCATAAATTAGATAGTGGTGATCTACCAGAACCATCTAAGTCTTGGGCCATTTCCGCACTAGACTGTTATAGTGCTATTATTCCACTTTCAACATCCTATGGAATCCTGGGCCTCAGACCCCTCCCTAAACTGAAAACCCAGGATTCCATAGGATGTTGAAAATGGAATAATAGCACTATACCAGTCTTGTTCGGAAATGGCCGTGGTGAAATTTATGCTCATATGTTCCTGCATCATTTCAATAAGTTATTTCATCATCTGCAGTGAACCATACCTTTCTCGTTCATCTGAACCAACAAGCAACATTTTCCCCTTGACCCCCATCCCACCAAACCAAGATCAAATTCTGTTTTATGATCCTAGTTTGAAGGGCAAGCAAAATGCAAAAGACTGGATTCAATTATAAAATATGGTTTGTTACAAACTAGAAGATAGTTCAAGAAGAAAAGAAAGAAATGGAAGAGGAAGGAGCATGAACAAGAGGTGTGATCATATAATACCAAATTGTGATGGCATTAAATTTGAACTGACCCACAGGCACATCTAGGAATATTGTTAGGTGGACAAATTGCCATTTTAACCAGGCATAGAATCTAGGGTTGCCTTTGTGGTTACAATTCAACCACCCACAACTCTCCACACTACTCGGTTTCCATCACTATGGAACTTGTTTATGAAAAGATAGGGAGGGGAAGTCACCATTTGTAGGCTGGTGGATTCCACCGTTCAGCCAGCAGAAGTCTATTGGTAGAGTCTGTGGAATTGTTATTGTGTTTTTCACTATGAAAAACAAGAAAATTTTCATAAAGTGTGAACCAGAGCCCTAGACACTTCACACTCAAAGATCCCATCAGCATTTTTCTATTCCATCTCAGAACTTTTTTTCTATCTGTTGCCAAGTCTCTGTTGCTTCAGATGAATGATTACAACAGGGGCCAAGATGCCCCATAGATTGCTACTCAAAACTCAAAACATTGCTACTCAAAACGTTGAACTAAAACCCATCAGCTTAGATGAAAGGATGTCTCCAGGAAATGAAAAGTACTTCAACAAGCACAAGGAAACTCCACCATGTTCATATTCTTTCCCCATCTTGGTATAGCTGCATGTTCTAGAACAGTGATGCTCAACCAAGGAGGCATTAATTATTTGGGGAACTGAAGCTCCCAAAATCTTTCACCACTGGTATGGTAGCAGAGGTTTGTGAGGATTAAAATGCAGCAATATATGGGCCCTCTTCTATTCTAGAAGCAGAATTGGCTCTAAGTTTTGGCTTTTTGTGAGGAGACAAAGGGGGCTGTAACAGAGGGCAAGATGGATTAGGAAACCTTTTTGTATGAGCAGAATTCTGTTAGATCTTTGAACCCAATCCATACTTTGGTAAGCCTCATAGGCTTATGTAGATCAGCTTTAAGAATAATCATCGCCTTTACCTCATGAATGTCCCAACCTGACATTGGAAGGTGATAGTACATGTATAAATTGTTGTGTGGCTTCAAGATATTTCTGTCTTATGGCACCCTAAGGCAAACCTTCCACGGGGTTTTCTGGGGCTGAGAGTGTGTGATGCACCCCAGGTCACCCAATAGATTTCCATGGTGGGGCAGGAAGTTGAATCCTGGTTTCCAATACTCAGACCACTATACCATGCTGGCTCTCGCATGTATAAATATACCCCAAAACTGGGGGAAGTGATATTTAGACAGCTTTCAATCATTTGGTGGTACATTAACTACTAACTTTACAGGAAATAAGAGGAAGTTAGATCTGATTCTTCAGAGACAGCTGAGCTTAGCATTTCAGTTATTTCTTTCCCTTAGTTATAAGTGGCAGCATTTAGAAGAATATATGGACTGAGCCAACACGAGTTTGCTGAAATTATTATGGAACTCAGACACAAGATGATGTGTCTGGATAGAGTGATGTCTATGGAAATGTTAAGCATAGCAAATGAGTGCACTGCTATTTTGCAGTCCCAAATTGGACTAAATTAATTCATCCACTCTCTGTCCTCCCTTTCTTTCCTTTCTGGAAAAAGCACTCTTTCACAATACCATTGGGAGACACAAGTGCAGTGCTCTTATGAGAGCTGAATAAAAACTTGGTGATACTTACTGAAAAACACTAGAGTGTGGGCCTTCATGCGTGGTGAGTATTGACAACTGAAGAGGCCACTTCAAACAGGTAAAGCTGCATTAGTACTTTTAAATTTGTCCTTGGGAATATGCTCATCTGGAACAATGATTGCAGTGAAAAAAAATCAGATGAATGCTGCTTTCAGAACTAAAGTACTGCTTCAAGAGAACAGCGCTGAAAGAAATATATTTGAAGAGTCTAGAGAGTAATTTCATGGAAAACAAATTGGGTAGCCAGGGGTTTTTTTAAAAAAAAAAAGAAAGAAAGAAAGAAAGAAAGAAAGAAAGAAAGAAAGAAAGAAAGAAAGAAAGAAAGAAAGAAAGAGGAAAAAAAGACTGAAAAAAGTAGTTCAAAATAATACAAAAACAATTTCGGCAAAATACTATGGCATATCTGGGAGTTTTGATTACTGACAACAAAAAGGGAGTTCAAAAAACAGAGTATGTATGTATGTCCCATATTTAAAAAGCATGTGTTCCCAAAACAAAAACTTTTCTTATTTCTTTGAGTGCGAATAAGCATGTCTTTTGTTATGTTTATTTCAGAGGGGCTGTATGATACCTCTGTTAAAGACAGCCAGTTTAAATCACTTGGTTTCTTCCTTTCTTTCTCCATTACTTGGCACATACTAGATATAGACACTTTTTCACACTTAACAACAGTTAAATGGTGCTGAACAATGGGTATGCAAGGAGTATAAACATCAATTGTTTGTCTCACTGGAAGGCTCTAGGGCAGCTGCTGAAGGAGGCACTTTAGTTTTAGTAGCCTCTCTACTAATCCTTTTGGTTTCCAGTAGTGCAGAACTGTCTCCTACTGCCTGAAGTTCTCCTGCTGTCTGAAGTGGGAAGCAAACTGCCATCCTTCCCACATGACACAGCAGGCCTCCCGTACAACTCTCACATATGGGCACATGGTAGCACAGTGAGGCAACCTACTGGCTCGTCCTGTCAGAGTTATACAATCACCTCTTAGTCATACACAAAAGCAATAGTAGCAGGTGGACAGGGAGGAGCAAATGGCATTAACACTATTTGCTATGGAAAAGGAGGAGAAGTATGAGGAGAAATCACTGATTAACACCAACTACTGTGCAGATTTCCCCACATGCTGCACCTTCTAGCTAAGTAGGAAGCAGCTGTACACACCCCACCCTTCTTCTTGCCACACAAGGAAGAAGTTACAGAGACCCCTCCTCCCCTGCTAGAAGTTCACTCTACATAAAGCTCATTATTTCTTCAATCAGGTCCCTGGCTCTGAAAGGTCCTTAGAGCCAAAGCGCTATAGGAGGGGGACCAGAGAAGTGCCTGTGTATCAGGTGCCCTCCTGGTGAGACGGGGTAGAAATTAGCCACCCCCCTGCCAGTGTTCTAACACATGAGATGACCACCTCACCCAATTTCTTGATAGTGTTACCAGGCTGTACACTCCCATGCTTTGATATGATTGATTGGAAAAATATATTAATTGGAATATATGTTTAATTGGTATAAAATATAAATTTTACATACTTATGGTTGAAAGGCCATGTGGAGAAGGGATGCTGGCTAGCAAGCAGATCAAAGGTAACCTCAGCACGGCCAGGTCATAAGTTCACTGAGAATTAGTCAGGAATGCCTGACGTAATGGCTCTAAGCTAATTGTCTGAACAAAAAGAATAATCAAGCCCTGATGCAGCAGGCAAGCACCCCTGCTGTGTGCATTTCCTACTGAAACCTTGCCCAGTCACTTTACCCAACCAAGACATGGAAACAATCAGTCTGTTCCAGACCCCTTTTGTTTAATCTGCCAGAAAGCAATTAACTCATACCCCTTCAGGGAGGGAAATAGAGTATATAAACCCTTGGTTTTGAGCAGTCAGATGCTGTACTTTGCTTGTTGGTGACCATACTGTTGCTCTGACTCCTGGTTGTGTACTGCCCTTAGACACACAAGTCTAATCCACTCTTGCTTCTTCACTACTTTTCTGAAATGGTAATTAAAACCCAAAAACCTCAGTCTCATTTTCCTTAATTTTTTCTCCCTTTTTCTTTCAGTTATCTCTTGTGTGAATGTGTGATTGTTTCTATCTTATATGCATGCATGAGTTAATTTCCCTCACTAAAACACATGTTTAGTTTACTTTTTAATCTCTGACTAGTTCTTTCCTGTGAGGACCCCGTAAACATTGGTGGAAAGATCTCATTAAGTTACCCCCAATCACAGGCCTCCTAATTTTGAGCTAATTAATTCCTCATTGTTACATGGAGGTACTGGCATTATGGGTGAACCTCTGAGTCACCCGTATTTTGGAGTAGCAGGACCTTCTGAGATGATATGAGAATCAAAAGTGTATGGCGGCATGGGATGTGAGATATATTGCCTGACTGTGCAGTCAGTAGGAGTGGATCAAAAGAATGGCCTGATTCCCCTTCACATGAATAACACATGAAGGGAAGGCATTTAAAACCAATTGTGTAGTGTTACCACCATGAACTGGCCTGGCCTTTGGTAACCTTTAGATATCATTTTGATATCATAATTTGGCCCTGCTCTGCCACCAGCCAAGTGTTTGTGAGGCCACTGAACAAGCGCGAAGCTAGGCATGGCTATTAAATGCTGAATCATTTCTGTTTACACCAAAGCAAGCCAGAAACTGCCAGATCTGCTTTAGGAGACCTCCTGAAACAAACACCTTTGTAACACACACATTACAAATGTGTGTTAAAACAAAGAGACCTCAGCCCCGAGAGGGCACCCTGGCAAGCTGAGTGCTTACCTGCTGAGCTAGCCGCATCTACATACTGGCCATACTATTGTCAATTCAGTCCATAACTCAATCATGTAAATTCTGACCTTTTGGAGACATTGTCTCCAGCACAAAACTCATTGTTTTCACCCAAGACCAGACTAGCCCACGGTCATGCCTTCCCCTAATAAAAGCCCCTAGCTCCGAGAGCTCCTCGGACTGCTCGGAATGCTCAGATCTCTTGCTGGACTTTCATCTCACCTTGCTGCCGCTTCTGCGAGCTCCCCTTGGCAGCCAAGCCGAGTTTCCTTCTCTCCAATTGGCTTCTACAGGACAACGAGAAAGGTGGCGTATCACCCATTCCCCTAAAACTCTTATTTCCTATTTCTTATTTAGTAGTGAGGTTGTGTTTTCTTATTAACTTGCCTGCTTGCTAATAAATATTCTTGTCGCTATTTTAACTGGTTGTCTGCTCACTGACCTAACGCTGTATACATTGGGTAAAAGGTCCCCGCTAAGTTACCCTGCCTCTCGTTAGACAAGAGAGTGATCCAGCTAATTTCCCCATCTTTGCTTGTTGTCATTTGGTTATTTGGGCGCCCCTCATGGGACCCCCAAGTCACAGGGTAACAGTAGGATCCAGAAAGGCAGTGCATAAATTCAAACAAACAAACAAATCCTACCTAGACAGGAAATTCCATAATGATAGGGATCCACACAAAAGCCCCTTTCTCTAATGCCCACCAATCAATTATTATCATTACCAAGGCCCAGCCATTTTCATACTTCTACAGACATCATTTCATATAATTTGGTCACAAACTGTTTAGCTATCAAAAAAGATTAACTACCTCTACTTTAAATTAGGTAAAGAAATGAAGAGGTAGCCATTGTAGTTAGGCCAGATTAGAATCTATGTGTTTGGTCATTTGCACCTCAAAATTTCGTGGTTGCAGGCCAAACCCCTGAGAGTTAGATTTGAGGATCATCAAGCTAATAGCCATTGCAGTTTTCAAAAGTCTAGTACATGCCAACAAACATGACCATCATAAAAGCATAGTAATACTGATACTAAAATGACCATATATCAGAATAGATCTTGGGTGCTGAAACTGAGGGGCTTCGACAAACATACAAAATCACAAGACCAACAGGGAAAAACAAACAAACACTAATATTGATACTAAAAACAATTATATATCAAAGTGCACTGCATGTGGAATGAGCTTCTAAAAACTGTTCAGACATTTCAACTGGGATCCAAACCTGGTACTAAATTTATAGATGGGAGCTTGTTGATTTTGCTGGCTATTAATATGTACTGGCTATTAATATGTGTTCAGGCTCATGGTAACATGTCCTGAATGGCTTGGGGTGCAGAGTATGGCTTGAGGCATTGACCTGTCTGATCCTCAAGATTAGTAACAGAGACCGTTCCGTGACTGCCTGTCCTTCATTGTGAGATGACTCATGGTAAGAAATCATTTGAAGATGAGATGGGTAGTAACCAGGCTTCATAGCAATGGTAGCTCACCAGTGAAATGTCCTCACCAGGCAGCTGAAAACTCACACTGGTTATGATTCAAGCACTAGTTTTAAACTGTTTTCATTTGACTTCAATCCTTTCAATATTTTTACTGCCTTTTCCTTCATTAAAAGCCTAGTGTCTAACAACCACCAAATATAGAACAATGGGAACAAAATATTTTCCATAAATTTAGAGAACTTGAACTAGCTACTAATAGTCAGCTACTTGTAATTAAGACCTTTTCCCCAAAGCTAAGGTATTACTACATTGTTTCTAATTGTACCTTTATGAAAAAACCTATTTGCTTCATTTTGTTGTGTAATTGAAACCTTTTACATTATTTTTATACCTCACAGTGTTGGCTTCTGGACAGAATAGGCCAAAACTCACCCCACAATGATGGGAGAACTCTTCACTTGCTTAGTCCATGGGCCTCCTGTTGGAGGACAAATATCACATGTTTCATGTGCTGACTTGTGTTGCCAAATGAAAAACATGATTTTTTTAAAAAAAGGACTAAAAATAAATTAATTTATTTCAAGAGACAGAAAAGGAAATAGTTATTTTTAAAATCATAACTATAGTAACAACTAACTACTTGTTGAGCCTTAGAGCAATTGCTAGAACAAATTTCTTTTAAAAAGTGGCTTCCCATGCTCTGGCATTCCCTTTTTCGGATTGAAAGACTTTCATTGGAATAAACTCCTTGTGTTAGAGGAAGGTAACATATAATCCAAACCATTAGCTTTTTCTATTTTTTTCTGTCTTAAATGGGTTTTTAAGTTATTATTTTTTACATCTGCTGTTTTTTAATAGTTGATATGAATAAGCTTGTAAGATTCTTTGACAATGCTAAGGCAGAACGTGGTATATAAATAAATAAGAGAAGACATATGAATATGTTCACACTTGTATGAAATCTAATAAACTGAGAACTACTGTATAAGTTCATGATGATTTAGAATGACTTGGCACAACATTTTAATTAAATGTGATCTGTCTTCTCCCATTTGACTCTAATGGTATTATTTAAAGAGGAAATAAAGTTCCACAGATTCAAAATCATTCTTTGGCATTGTGTTATAATTTGCAAGATCAATTTTCCTCTGCCAATTATTACCATTTATATGTCAATTTCAAGTGCGATTGGAGATTTGTGTAGCTCAGCCAATTCTCCAATTAGCAAAGATATTTGTACCAAGAAGTCAATAAATAATTGTTGTCTAATTGTAAATTATTAAGTTGTAGTAGTTCTCTTTTCATGTGTGAAAAGTTGCCAGCTTGCAACACTATTACCATGATATGAAATCCAGAGATTTATAACCTTGTTTACTACTTTTCTGTCCTGCCCAATAATTGAAAAAAATTCAGTTCTTCATTGAAAGTAAAGTACTCCCTGATAGCCTGAATTTTATTTGTTACCTTGGTAACAAACATTCCCAAGAATATTAGCTTCCTATGTGGCTTTCGTCTATGAAATGACTGTTTCTGAATTTAATAGGCATAGTTGTAAATAAGATGCAGTTAGCATGATGGCCTCAATATGAACTTATTAAAGTTACAAGTCACCAGAAGTGAACTTTGCAAGGTGTGCACAAACGTTAAGCTGCAATAGAGAAAGAAGACTCTCATTTTCCACAGCAAAGCATCCAAGATGTACTTAACAAAATGAAGTAGTATATCATTTCAGAAAGAGTTGGCATGAAGGTAGACAATGACAACCTATACAGATTGTCATGCAGCCTTCCAAAGTAGGCAAACATAAGCCAAAACATTGGCCTAAATCCAGCTGTGGATCCCAAACAGAGTAGACCCACTTCATTAGTAAGGACATCATAAGTGAATGTTGGTTTTACATTTCTTTGTTTCAGTGGATCTACTTTAGCTTGGACTGACAATTAAGTTTAGGCCATTGGACAAACAAGAATTAGAAAATAAGCTATGTTTTAATATGTAGCTATTGGATAACTCTGGATAAGTTTTGTTGTCGTTTCTGACTTATGGCTATCCGAAGACAACCCTATCATGGCCAGATTTGTTCACCGGGGATTTGCCATTGCCGTTCTCTGAGGCTACGAAAGTGTGACTTGTTCGAGGCCACCCAGTGCATTTCCATGGGCAGGTGGGGATTTGAGCCCTGTTCTCCTAGCATTCTAGTCAATCACTCAAACCACTACATCGTTTAAGCTTATTTATGTTTGGAATTACATGGAACATATTCATATCCTAGAACATTCTAAAAATCTGAGAATAGTTCAGAATTGCAGATAGGTATGATGCCACCATGTTAAAAATGTGTAGCATAGTTCTGCGCAGAAGCAGAACTGTGCTATACGTTTGGAAGTAAATCAAGATTTCAGATACAATGTTGATTAGTTCATCATTCTTGGGGATTGTTCACAAAAGCTAGAGGAATTTTTCTGGCCATAGCGTGCGCAAGAAAAAGATGTTATACTGTAGCTATGTATTTTGTAAGCCAGCATTTCTTATTGTAATTGTGGTTTATGCATGCTTATGGTTTATGTATGATGATGGCTTAGTTATCAGGCCTATATCTCAGAATAAGAGTAATTTATTCTGGTGGATCTCAGATGTAGCTTTTACTCCAAAAAGCATAGTTTAAACTGTAAGTACAGTCCTGGAATCATAGGCCCTTTCTGCACCATACCTTGCTCTGTCGTTGTCTGGGCATCATCTCGGCAGTGCTACTGCTGGGATAGAAGCGTGTCCCCAACCCTCCCTTCTGCACCTGACCAGCTACCTGCAGAAGGCAGCATGAGAGACGTGTTCCTTCCTTCTACACTGCAGACAGCCTTCTTTCCATGCTGCAGTGGGGAAGGAAGCGGCTGATCACTCTTCTGCTGCTTTTGCATGGCTGACTGCAATGGAAGCCTTCCGTGATCAGGAGCCATTGATGGAGTTCCTCTGTTAATTATATACCCCATAATCATGCCAGCTGGGGACATGAGAAGGGTGGGACCGCAACAACATCATGTGGAAATGTTGTTGCAGTCCCATTCTTCTCTTGTCCCTGTGCCAGGATGCTGATAGCCTGTGAAGAGGGCCATAGAAATGACTTTATGGCCTAAATTCAGTTGTTGGCCTCAACTATACTAGGGGCCTTTCTACACTACACAATTATAGTGCTATTATTCCACTTTCAACATCCTGTGGAATTCTAGATTTGTAGTTTACTGAAGCGAAAGATCTCTCTGGCTAAGAATTCTAAATGCCCCTCACTAAAGTGCATGCCTCAGGATTCCAGAGGATGTTGAAAGTGGAATAATAGCACTGTAACAGTATAGTGTGGAAAGGCCCTAGATTGCTGACTGGTAAGACAGCACTTTTATAATCCCCATCTACTGTGTGTCTACACTAATTTGGACTGGCAATAGGATTTAGGCCAAAATTTTAGATAGAATTTATCTAATGTATTTATGTAATGTTTACTCTGCAATCCAAAAAAATAATTACCCGAGAGTAGATTCCATTAAACTAAAGGCAGCTTATTTCTGAGGACTGTGCTATTAATTTTATGAACTTTGCCATTAGCTTATGTAAAAATAACTATATTAAGGTGACATAACATATTGATTATTAAATCAGTTAATAATTTGAGAATATGAGAATAAAATTTAACAAATAATAGAGTGTTAATGTACAAGATCTTATTTTAGCAAAAACTTGGGGAATGTCAAATCATCACAAAATGTGATTCTTTACAATACTAGGATAATTTTTCCCTCAATGGAAAAACAGGTTGCAGTTATGAGAAAGGCTTAGAGGTAATATGAAATGGATAATGGTCTGTACTTAATTTTGTAATAACTTTTGATCTCTTTCAGCTGAATGGAGAGAGTGTCGTGATGATTATTTTCATTGTTTACACTTCCTTGCTGTGGATGGTTTTATACTTGCATTATTTTCAGTATATAAAACTTTATATGCTTTTAAACATAAGTACTTAGAAAAACTGCATATGAAAAACATCTTCTTGGAAGACACACTTCCCCCTATATATGCTAGAACAGAGGGGATACCTCTTCTGACATTCACTGCAACAAAAGCATGTTATACCTACAAGCAAAGCAGATGTTCCCTTCCCATAACACTAGTTTCTCTTATATGCAAATACATTATTTGATTCTAAGATAAGCCAAGTTTATATTAATAAAGACTATTTAAAAAAAAAAGATAAGCCAAGTTAAGGCAGTTCACAGAATAACATTTTCCTAACCTGTTTTTAGTAATGGAACCACTTGAATCATTTGAAAAGCTTCTCTGTAGCATTGGGAGGCTTGCTTTAACTATGTGGAATGGAACCTGTGTGATAGAATGTTGAGGGAAGGGGAAATTCTCACAAACCTTTGCTTGACTTGGGGCAATTCCTCCCACCTACACTAGTCTCTCTGTCCCATCTATCAAGGGGAATCCATACTTGAGCATGGCTGGAACAAAACCTGGAAAACTTTCTTATTATTATCTTCTTTGAGTAATCTCAAATGGTATGGTGACTGTAATTATAAGGATTCATTACATTTTGTAGGATTGGGTCAGAACCATCAATAAAATCAGTCAAGTTCACAGCACTGCCATATGTGCAACCCAAGGATATGGGCAGAATCCTGGGAGCCACCACATGTGCACTAGACCCTTGCCCCTTCTGGCTTATTAAACAGGCCAGAGGGGGACTGGCAAGATTAAGAGGAGTGATTAATGCCTTGATACAACCTGATTATCTATCTATCTATCTATCTATCTATCTATCTATCTATCTATCTATCTATCTGAGACCAAGTAGAAATAAAAAGATGATGAAAATAATAAACTTAATAACTATATAAAAGTATATAAAAAAGATGAAAAGATGACAGCTTCATTCAAGAAAGAACCATTTGAAGGTGGGAAAATGAAATGGAAGCTGCACTCAGGACACCTGGGAAAAATAAATCACCAGGAACAGATGACATACCAAAAGAGATGCTTCAAGCTATAGAGACAGGACCTACTCTAGTTCTGTCTAAAATCAGTCAATGAATATGGAAAGAAGAAACATGGCTGACAGATTGGAAAAACTCAACATACATTCCAATCCTCCCAAAAGGGGACACCTGGGATTGCAATAACCACAGAACCACTGCATTTATTTCTTATGTGCAGAAGGTGATGCTCGAAATTCTACAACAAAGACTTCTACCATGTATGGAGTGAGACATGTGAGATGTCCAAGCTGGGTTCAGGAAGGAAGAGGTATTATGAGTTATGGATTATGTTGCAAACATACATTGGATAATGGAACATACCAAAGAGTTTCACAAGAAAACAAGCCTTTGCTTTATAGATTATAGCAGAGCCTTTGATTGTGTAGATCTTGAAAAACTATGCATTGCTCTTAAATGTTTGCTTATCCTGATCCATAACCTGTACTCAAGACAAGAGGCTACTATCAGGACAGAATATGTAGAAATGGAATGGCTTCCAATCAGCAAGGGTGTCAGGCAGGGCTGCTTTTTATCACCCTATCTATTTAACTTGTATGGTGAATGTTTAGGATTAGACTTGGAGGAAAGAGGCATGAAAGGAAGGAATATCAACAATTATGAAGAAGACATCATTCTTCTTATTATTGTGTTTTTTTCAAGTAGTTTCCATCTTATGGCAAAGTGAACCTAAAGCAAATCTGTAATGTGGGTTTCTGAAGCTGAGAGTGTGTGATGCACCCAAGGTTACCTAATAGGTTTCCATGGCCAAGTGGGGCATTAAGAGTCATAGTCCAACACTCAAACCACTAGACCACCCTGGCTCTCACCAACACCATACTGCTAACAAGAAACAGCAAAAACTTGGAATGATTATTGAAGAAAAGTCAAGGTAGAAAGTGCAAAGAGAGGTTTAACAGCTGAATATTAAGAAAACAAAAATAATGACCACAGATGAGTGACATTTAAATTTATTTATCTTGTCTTCTGATGACCAAGAGGGGAGTGGCCTCTGCTTCCATTGAGATCCCTCCAAATCAACTGAGCTATGGCAGAGACAACACCTGCAAAATGTAGGCCTGTGACTCCAACACCATCACTTTTTTCTCCTTGTTTATAATTTTTTACATTTTTTGCCTGATGAAGAAGCCAGGAGAGCTTCAGAAGTCTGTATGACACCTTTTGGGCACCCAGTGAGTGCTCTTTTGTGGATTGTGGATTTTGTTCCATTTTGTTATATGGCCAGCTTGGCTATGCCTGAATAACTTTAAAATAGATGACAAGGTCACTGAAATAGTAAATGACTTTCCAGACTTTGTCTTAATCATTAATCAGAATGGAGACTGCAATCAAAAAACCAGAAGAAGACTAGGATTTGAAAGAACAGATTTGAAGGAACTAGACAAGATCCTGAAGTATAAATTTATATCATTGAATACTACAGTTAGGATTGTCCATACCATCATCTTTCCTATTTTTATGTACAGTTGTGAAAGCTGGACAGTGAAGAAAACTGATAGGAAGAAAATCAATTAATCTGAAATGAGCTGGAGAAAAACTGTGAGGATACCATAGGCCATTTCTGCACTAGACTGTTAATAGCGCTATGATTCCACTTCAACATCCTATGGAATCGTGGGGTTTGCATTTTTGGGAGCGGCTGGCTGGCTGACCCCTCCCAAAACTGCAAACCCCAGGATTCCATAGGATGTTGAAAGTGGAATCATAGTGCTATTAACAGTCTAGTGCGGAAATGGCCATAGACTACTAAAAAGAGAATTCAATAGGTCCTCAGCAAATTCAAGTTCAAAATTCAAATTCAAGAGTTCAAAGTCTGAATTCTCCTTAGAAGCCAAGATGACTCAGTTGGGGCTGTTGTACATTGCACATATCATGAGAAGACTTGTTGTTGTTGTTATTGTTGTTGTTGTTGCGTGCCTTCAAGTCATTTCTGACTTATAGTGACCCCAATGCGAACCTATGATGCCGTTTTCTGGGGGATGAGAATGGGTAACACACCCAAGGTCACCCATAGGGTTTCCACGGTGGAGCAGGAAATCCTACCCTTGTCTCTAAGGTTGTAGTCCAATGCTCAAACCACAACACCATGACGGTTAAAAAGGCTATCATACTTGGTAAGGTAAAAAGCAAATAGAAAAAGAGGTAGACCGTATTACAAATGGATAGACTCAATCAAGGAAGCCCTAAGTCTGCAAGACCTGAGCAGGGCTGTTGATGATAGGGTGACTTGGAGATCTCTTGTTCATAGGATTACCATAAGGTGAAGTTGATTTGACAGCAGTTAACAACAACAAAGCTATGTGTAGAATGGTTTAAGGGATTATGGTCTATCAGCTGTAAAAGTTACAAATCTGAGCATACTCCATATACTTATGCAACACTTCAAAGCCTGACTAGGGTAGAAAATGCCTCTGACTGAGACACAAAGTCTGAAACTATTACAGGACTGTTTGGTACATGGATTTGTGATTTAAATTAAGCATTTCAAAAGAATTCAGAATGGACTTTCAAGCCTTTGAAGAAGGCTTGAGGTAGCAGTTCAAAGTTTTCATTTCAGTTTTGTTAGGGATCAGGCTCTGGATCATCAGAAGAGGGGGAGTCACAGGAATGCCAATAAAACCTGGAACGAGCTGGAACGGAATCACCTGACCTTTACAGGCATGAGGCGTATTCTGTGCTCTGCCTTCTTCAGGGTGATAAACCCTTATGGGAGTCTCTCCAAGCATCTCAAACACCTGAGCTTTATAAGGTATGGTATCATGTTTAGATTTATGCTAGGCAGTGTACATACAGAGCTTTTCATAGTAGCTACTCTGGTTTTGTGTATGCCATGTGTAGATGAGTGCAGGGCTTCTTTGGAGGGGGGTGGGGAAATAACAATATTGTTCTAGTGTTGCAATTACAGGGAAGGGGAGCAAGACTTAATGCAATACATCCCTTCAGTTCCACTTAGTTTTAACCAGCCCTTGCTTCCATTCCAAAAATAGCAGTTAAGGAATATTATTATTATTATTATCATCATCATCATCATCATTATCATCATCATCGTCTTTATTTTTATCTCGCTTTTCTCCCCGAGGGGACTGAAAGCGGCTTACAGCCATTAAAAGAAACATAATTAAAAACTGTCATATACAAAAGTTAAAACAAAGATTAAACTACAACAATAATTAAAACATGTTAAAATACATAGAAAACCAGCATTAAAATATCAATTAAATAACAATTAAAATGACCGGCACCAATACCAATTACATATAAAATGCCTTCCAGAAGAGGAATGTCTTTACTGTTTCCTGAAGGTAGGCAGGGAGGGTTCCAGTCTGACCACTTTGGAGTTCCAGAGTCTGAGAGCAACCACTGAGAAAGCCCTCTCCCGTGTTCCCACCAAATGCACCTGTGAGGGTGGTGGGACAGAGAGAAAGGCCTCTCCTGCAGATCTCAATGCCCAGGCAATGGCCGGGCCCGGTTCATAGGGGAGGATACGGTCCTTCAAATAACCTGGACCTGAGCTGTGTAGAGCTTTGAAGGTCATCACCAGCACTTTGAATTGTGCCAGGAAACAGATCGGCAGCCAAGGAGCTATTGCAGCAGGGGTGTTGTATGCTCCCTGTAACCAGCTCCAGTTAATAACCTGGCTGCAACTCTTTGGACCAGCTGAAGTTTCCGAACACACTTCAAAGGCAGCCCCACATAGAGCGCTTTACAGTAATCCAACCAGGATGCAACCAAGGTTGGCACAAAGGTTGGCAGAAAAGATAAGGAGAGCACCTCTTGTGTCAACTTTATATCTTTAATAGGTAATTTACCCTTCTGCCCAGGTTGATGTTGATCTTTCTTACTGCAGAAAAGCTGTGAAGGAGGAAAAAACACAATGTCTTCTAGGAGCCATCCATTCTGAAGCATCCTACAATTTATTTAATAAAAATAAACTATCTGAATACTAGTTTTCTGACTGGTTTTATGTCTTTCCTGCCTGCCCCATTCTACTCCTTCTGAACCATTTCAACTGATTGAATGTAGGTGGGTTAGTTCAGCAATCAACCTATCCCCTATTCATTCATAGTTCTTTAGAGAAGTCTATGCAATTCATGGAATTCATAGAAGATTCATAGAGTCTTCAGTGTGTAAGCTCTGCGAGTGAGTCAAACGCCATATCTGTACTAGACTGTTATAGTGCTATTATTCCACTTTCAACATCCTATGCAATCCTGGGGTTTGCAGTTTAGGGAAGGGGATTTAGAATTCTCATCCAGAGAGAGCTCTTTGGCCTCAGTAAACTACAAACCTCAGAATTCCACAGAATGTTGAAAGTGGAATAATAGCACTATAACAGTGTAGTGCAGAAATAGCCTCGGTAAGCCTAAAGTTATTGCTTACACATTTTTGTTAGTGGTGATGATGATGAAAAGTATGGAAACTTTTACAGGTCCTATCAGTGGCTATCCACTGAAAAGTTTAGAAATTCCATCCTTACAAATAGCCAGCTGGATCTTTGCTCATGGGTCTCTTGTAAATATGCTGGAAAAATATAAAAACAGATTTTTAAATACATAACAGAACAAAGTCTTGCTTATCTATACCCACCAAATGCCTGAGAGAATAAAATGAAATGCTTAATCATTGACATACCCTGAGAGGACAACAGGACCATTTATTCAGAAATAAAAGGAAGAAGTATTAGTAGTTACATTTCACAGAATCTTTTTTTGAAAAGAGGAAAGGGAAAGGCTAGCAAGATCACAGAAAACAATCTATTTCCATGTACCTCAGCAAACCTAGAATGATATCACTTTGTGGTTAGTTGGTCTAAAGTCTACAGTGGGGATGCTTTAATTGCTTTCATATTGGCCAAGATTCTACATCACAGACATTGTTAAAGAAATTTAACTATGCATTCTTTCCTGACCTACCTCTCAAACTTATTTTAATAGCTAGAGCGCTGTTAAGCACTGAATGACAGAGGTCTGTTCTGTTGGTAATCAGAGTGCAGGAGGACCATGTTTCCAGGCCCCTCTCATCAGCAAGCTGCCAGGAAACAAGCAGAAGTAGGAACCCATCACGACTCTTTGCTACTGTTAGATGTATTTGCTACTGTGAGATGGATTTGTAGTTGGCTGACCAGCCGGACCCAAAGGGTGCTCCCCAATGGCTTCTCTTCCTCCTGGTAAGAAGTGACTAGTGGGGTGCACAGGGTTCTGTCCTGGGCCCAGTGCTATTCAACATCTTTATCAATGACTTGGGTGATGGAATAGAGCTCATGCTCATCAAATTTGCAGATGACGCCAAATTAGGAGGGATAGCTAATATCCCTGAGGAGAGGATTAGAATTCAAAATGATCTTAATAGATTAGGGAGCTGTGTCAAAACTAACAAAATGAATTTTAACAGGGAGAAATGTAGGATACTATACTTAGGAAGAAAGAATAAAATGCACAGATATAGAATGGGTTACACCTGGCTTGAAAAGAGTACATGTAAAAGGGATCTAGAAGTTTTCGTGGATCGCAGGCTGAACATAAGTCAACAGTGTGATGCAGCAGCTAAAAAAGCCAGTGCGATTTTAGGTTGTATCAATAGGATTACAGTGTCCAGACCAAGGGAAGTAATAATACCACTCTATTCTGCTTTGGTTTGACCTCACCTGGAATATTGTGACCAGTTCTGGGCACCACAACTCAGGAAGGATACTGACAATCTGGAATGTGTCCAGAGGAAGGCAATCAAAATGGTGAAGGGTGTGGAAACTATGCCCTATGAGGAGCGATTTAGGGAGCTATGTATGTTTAGCCTGATGAAAAGAAGGTTAAGAGGTGACATGATAGCCATGTTTAAATATTTGAATGGATGGTATGTTGAAGATGGATCAAGCTTGTTTTCTGCTGCTCCACAAGCTAGGACATGGAGCAGTGGATTCAAACTACAGGAAAAGATATTCTATCTAAACATTAAGAAGAACTTCCTGATAGTAAGAGTCATTCAACAGTGGAATATGCTGTCTCAGATGTGGTGGAGTCACCTTCTTTGGAAGTTTTTAAACAGAGGCTGGATGGCCATCTGCTGGAGGTGCTTTGAGTGTGAGTTCCTTCATAGCAGGGGGTTGGACTCAATGGGCATTATGGTCTCTTCCAGCTCTATGATTCTATGATTCCTTTTCCCACCTCAAATCACTGAAAGAAGGGGGCTAGAAACATCATCCTGCTGCTCTTTGATCACCAGCAGAACCAACCTCTATCACCTGGTATGGCTGGTGACTGTTAAGGCAGGGTTATGGAGGATTTATGATTGTGGCCATAGTGCCACAATCATAGACATGGAAAATGAACAATTATGGATGTCTTAAGTCTAACTCCCACATTCATAATTGCTCAACTGGGTGCCACCTCTTATTTATATTCCACTTTTCTATAACTTATATTCAGAGCAGTTAACATGGTAACAACATTTCATCAAAATCAGGCATCAAGGTAATGATAAATATCATAAGTTACAACAATTCACATGATGCAGCCATTGTCACTGATTAAAAACCTGCTGAAATAGAAAAGTCCTAGTTACACAACTGTATACATACAGGTAAGAAGTAAGGTGAATGTGTCTAAGAAGGAATCATAGAGTTGGAAGACACCACAGTACCTTTTTCCCAAAAACCCCGGGGATGCAAGAGCACATATTCAAAGCTCCTCCAGCAAAGGGAGACCCAGCCTCTGTTTAAAAACCTCCAAACTAAACCCCCACCACACTCTGAGGCAGCATATTCCAGTGTTAAACAGATCTTGGGAAACTTTAACATTTTTTCTGCCACTGTGGAGAGGTCTTTTGTATTTTTTGTCCACTTGCCTTCCCTCTGTAAATAATGGATTAAAAAAGAACCAAAAAGGGCCTCCAGTGCTAAAACGCATAAAACATTATATAGGTAGACACCCCCAAAAGGCCCTTT
The DNA here is from genome assembly GCA_948472985.1 of Iguana delicatissima. Classification (NCBI taxonomy): domain Eukaryota; kingdom Metazoa; phylum Chordata; class Lepidosauria; order Squamata; family Iguanidae; genus Iguana; species Iguana delicatissima. The sequence continues at coordinate 77,512 of CAOKZL010002989.1, forward strand.
AGTGGGTTTTGAAAATAGCTAATTTTTGCCTTGTTAGTCACCTATAAAATATATTGGACTCTCCAATAATTTGTTAGCCACATCCTGTCAAAACGGGTTCCATTTTTTTTAAAGGAGGTAAAGAGAATTTAATTGGGTCCCAAAAAAGCCCCAAAGTGGATAATGAAAATTTTTTAAATAAAAAAACCCTTAAGGATGCAAGTACATAAGCGTGCATGTCAACAAATTATTTTTAGCTCCTTTCCTTTTCCCATTTTTTTCAGTTTATGGGGGGGGCAGGAACTGGAGCCATTGACTTCCTGACTATGTTGATTTCATAGCTTTAAAAAAACAACTTTTAAAGGGAATCCAAAGCAGACATTACTGAAATTTTGGAAAAGCTCACAGTGGTTTTTTCCAAAAGGAAAATTAATTTATTACCCTATGCTTCCCTTTGCCTTGTTTGCTAAGTGAAATGTCTTAAAAAAATTATAATGTACCAATCTTTTTTTAAACCCTTTCCCTTTAAAATTTCCAATAATAAGACTAATTAGTTCAATATGGTTGGTTGTTCAGTTCTTATTTTTCCCCAGCTGGTGAAAATGACCTGGGCTAGAATGCTAGTTTGTGTAAACCAAAAAATGAGGATGTGTGACCCTCCAGATGTTGTACTGCAAATCTCAGCATTCCTTATAATTGGTTACACTGGCTTAGGCTGATGGGAGTTGCAACCCAAAGAACTTTCGGGGAAAAGGAATGCATACCTACTATTTTTGTCCTCCCATTTGAGTATGAGTACTTATGGTATTTTTTCTCATTTGGGGAAAAAATGAATATTCCTCTTCAAACATTCAAAAATCCCAAAGTATTGAAGGGGAATTATTCTGCAGAGAATCCCCACCCCCACCCACGTGAAGCGGGTGGTGGTGGGGGACGCCATTTGCCGTCCTCCCGCGAGAGGAGAGCAAAAGGGCTGAAGGAGGCGGGGCACCAAGGCTTTTATTTAGGGCTGCCCCGCCTCCCCTCCCCTCTTTTTTGGGAAATTTCCCAGCGAGGGGGGACGGACGTCGCTGTTTGGAGCACAGCCGACCGCGTGGTGGGGGCGGGCGCCCTGTCGCGGCCTAGCGGTTAAAGGCGGGCCGGGAACGGGTGGTTATCCCCCCCCCCGGCGCCACCCCCAAAGCCCCTGGAGGCTTCCCGGGGTTCAGGGCCCCTTTCCCGTCGGCCCGGGCTGCGGGGGGGGACAACCCTGGTTTTGGAGTCGGCTAGCGGCACGGGGGCCGGCCCCCCCCCCCTCCTTGCGGGGGGAGCGGGGCTGAAAAGGGGACAGAAGAGGGGGCCCCGCCCGGGTAAGGAAAAAAGGAGGGGGTGGCTCAGGAAGAGCTCAGGCCTTAGGATCGCCCTACCTCCGCCCGGCCTTGTGTCCTGCGGAGTGCAAGAGGGAGGAATGGGGTTTTAGAGATCGGCATTCGACTGCTTTCCCCATCCTCCCTCCTGTTGCCCCCCCAGCTTGCGTAGGTACTGTTGGGGGCGGACAGGGGTGTTTTTTGTTTGTTTTTTTTTTCAGTCTGCAGCCAGGCCCTACGAAAGGAGCTCCCTTTTGGGCGCATTAGGCAAAGGGGGGGAAAGGGGAAGGCCCTGGGAAACCCCAAGCAGGGGCGTCTGGGGCTTAAAACGGTTGCGTGACGGGGGATTACTGGGGTTTGGGGGTTTTAAAAAGGTCCAATGGCCTCTAAGCAGGCTCCAGGGGCTTCGGGAAGCAAGAAGCCCCCCAAAAGAAGGCCACCCCGGCCAAGGGGGCTGCTGCAGCCAGGGGAGCCTTCCACCCAAGAGGCCCAAGCATGCTAGGGCATCCTCAGCTTTGGTGCCAGTGGCCCATCCCCCAGATGGGGGATGCAGGTTGGAGTTGGTGGCTGCCATCTTTGAGAAGCTCCGGGGCTATTGAGAAGAACAGGCAGTCAGGGGAAAAGGGGAGGGGAAAAGTGATGAGCAGATAGTACCCGCCCCGCGCATCCCTTCCCCAATTCTGGCGCGGTTAGATGCCATTAAAAAGGGACAGAGTGGGGAGAGGCTCAGCCCAATCGTGTCCAGAGACCCGGGGAACAAGTTTGGGCTGCGCCACAAAAATTTGGGAACCGGGGCCCATCGGGGGGGCGACAGAGGAAAAAAAAAAATGTATCGGGTGAGTATGGTGGCTACGGGAATTACAATGTTGGTTGGGCATGGCCAGGGATTTTCCCTCCCCCCCCGGGGGGAAACATGGTGTGGGCCCCTCCTGGGGGTTTTTTGGGACCTTTGGCATCCTTTTCCCCTTTTGACCTCAGGGGATAAAGCCCCCCTCACAGCAGCGGGGAAGAGGAGGTAAGCCAGTCCCAGGAGGCCAGGGGTTTTACGCAGGCAGTGGTTGCTGGATCACGCGGGGCCAAAAAGGAAAAAAGGACAGGGCTGGGGCCCCAACCCGGAGGCTAAAGGGGAGGGGGGGTTTTTGGATGAAACCTCCCCACTGCTATTTTTTTTAAAGAAAAGGAAGGGAGAATTTTGATTTGTTCTCTCTTTTGTATCGGGATTTAAAGACAAAAAGGAGAAGGACGAGCTGGATGTGACTGAAAAGGAGAAATTAAAGAACCGTAGGATTGATAAGAACGGGGAATAATTGGTTTACGGGCTATCTTATTTACATGGATGTTATTGTTAAGGCCCAGCCTTCTAGGGCACATTCCATGTTGGTGTATTTGAATACAATTTTCAGGGAAAATTTTATTTTGCAGGGAATGAATGGCTCCATTATGATGAAAGTTTAATGCGGGCTGCAAAGCAGCCCAACCTTCATTGGGAAAAGATCATAACAGAATTGTGGATGCAGACATTAACCCCGGGGGCCCCCCTGTTTTTTCGGGGGGGGGTTTACAATCAGGACACCTGGTGCGGATTAATGGTCTGGAGGCGTACCCCCCCACCGGGGTTCAAAGAGACACAATTATGCGGGGAGTTTGGGAAAGGGTTTTGTGCCAGGCGCCCCTGAAAACAAGCCCCTTTTCCGGGATCTGCTGGGGCCCGGATTCCCCCGCAACTGCAACAAGGGGAGAGGGGGGGGGGAAACGGGTTTCAAGGAAGGAAGTGGAAAACAGGGGCCGGGCCCTTGGACATGGTTCACAAAGGGTCCCAGCCCAATTAAGGTGGATAAGCTGCTTCCCCTGGCCCAGGGGTTTTCCCAAAAAAGGGGTTTGGGGGCACAAAATTTGGGAGGGTTTTACCAAAGGTTTTGGGTTTCCCGGTTTTGGGGCCTATAGGTTTTTAGGGTTTAAAAACCCTTTAGGTCGTTATAGGTAAAGAGCACGTAGAAAGGGGAAAAAATTGGGGAAGGAGGTAGCAGGGGGCGGGGTTTTTGGGCCCTTTGATAGCCTCCCACTCCCAATGTTAGGATTTCCCTTTAGGTGTATTCCAAAGAAAACCCCGGGAAAATTTAGGTTGATCCACCATTTGTTTTAAACCCTAGAGGAGACTCCGTTAATGATGTTTTCCCTGGGGTTGTTTGGGAGTGGGGACACTTCCTTTGATGCAGCAGTTCGAGTGGTGCTTTAGGCAGGGGGTAGGAAAATTGGCTAAATCGGACATCAAGTCGGCTTTCCGCCTGCTCCCATTTAACCCAGGGGTTTTTTGGAATTTTTTGGGTTCCCCCAAAGGGGTTTTTATTGTTTGCCCTCTCTAGGGGATGTCAATTTTGTTTTTCGGGCCTTTGAGACGTTTAGCCCCTTTTTTAAGGGGGATCAAAAAAAGGGCCGGGGGCAAAAGGCATTACCTGGATGATTTTTTGTTTTTTTTTTTGGGAAATTCAGGGCAGTGGGGTTTTCTTTTTGGCCAATTTAATCTTTTATGGGTAGTTGGGTGTCCTTTTGGCCCCGGGAAGACAGAGGGCCCTGGAGGGCTTCATTTTTTAGCTTTGGGAATTGGGAAACAGTCAATAAAAGTTCCTGAAAATTGCCTGGGGCCAAGGTTCAGGATTTGAGGACAGGGGGAGCAGATTTCCTTGGCAGATTTTCCGGAACTCTAGGGAATTCCGGGATCTTGGACATTTGAATTTCCCTGCAGGGGGGGCCCGGCAGGGCTTTCCCTTTAAAGGCAGCTGTGCGATGCCACAAAGGGGGGTCACCAAGCCGCATCATAGGATTAGAGTTCCCAAGGGAAAATAAATTGGACTTGAAGGTGTGGCAGGAGTTCCTGGAGGGGTTCAAGGGGGTCTCATTTTGGCTAAAACAAAATTAAAGTTGGGGATGCTTTGCAGATTGCATCGGATGCAGCAGGTTCCATTGGTTTTGGAGTCTTCTTCAGGGGTAGGTGGTGTGCCAGAGATGGCCTGAGAGTTGAGTGGAGGCGAGCCTCCCCAGCAGATCTCACGTTCCTGGAAACTTTTCCCAAACCCTTTGCAGTTCACATCTGGGGGACGTGAGTTGGCGAATGCATCGGTGCATTTTGGTGCGATAACCAAGCTGCAGTAGGGTTATTAACTCTCTTTTCCCCTAGGTCACAGCGCGTCATGTGTTTGGTCCCCGGGGTTTCATGCTGCAATGTCTCCGTTATAACATAGTCTTTACAGCTGTACACATGGCAGGCGTAGTCCTTGGGTGACTCTCTCTCTCGTATGCAGATGGATCGTTTCAGAGAAGGGGGGGACCCAATGCAGCACCTCTTTCCCGAACCAATGCCCTCCAGCCGTGGACCCTTTGGGGGGGTGAGGAGCACGGATGATTGGGATGTAATTTTCCCCGTCCAAAAAGAGCTTTTAAGGTCAGCTGAGGAATTTTTGGGTTTTTGGGGGGGTAAAAGGGGTTTCAGGACTTGTGGCCAATCCCGGTGGATCAATTTTTCAATTCTGTGTTGCCCTTGAGCAAGCTAATTTATCTCCCTTTTTAGATTTTAACGGCCCCGGCTTTTTGGTCCAAGTTAAAGGGCTTCCCTGACCTTACCGGTGATTTTCGGGTTGCAAGTTTTTGGAAGGGGGGGACTTTGGGACAAGGGGGCAGTCTGGGATGGCAGACAGCCGCTTTCCCCAACATCCCAAGGGTTTTGGGGGGGATGCGTGGGGGGGTTTTTGTTTTCCCTACGAGGCTGCATTGTTTCATGCAGCGGCTCTTACGGCCTTTTTCGGGGCTCTACGGGTGAGTAAGCTGGGGAAATGCAAAGCAAAAAAAAACCCGGGGGGCAGGGCATTGGAATTTGGGGGACCTGGGGCAGGTTGGGTAAGTCTTCCATAAGGGGCTCCAAGACGGACCAGACCAAGCGGGGCATTGTGGTCACACTACAGAGGTGCTCTGACCCGGCACTATGCCCTGTCAGAGCTATCAGAGCTTACACTGCTGACCGGGGAACACATGAGGGGCCCCCTTTTTTGTCATGCTAAAAGTTACCACTTACCAGGTACCAATTCTGGACCATAATGAAGAAGGCTTTCCTTATTTTTTACAGGGCGTTAACTTTGGCACACATTCATTTCGCCCCGGGGCGGCTTCCACTGCAGCCTGGATGGGCTTAAAAGGCCCGGAGATATTCAGAGGATTGGGAAAATGGGAAATCTCCGGCATATCGGCGCTAAAGTTTGGCCGATCCAACAGCGCTAAGGTTTTTTGTCTTTTCAGAAGAAACCCGCTTCGGGGAGGAAGCAAGTGCTGATCTGTGGTCACAGTTTCATTTTCTGGGCCAGCGGGATGTCGTGGAGTCACCCGGGCTCGAACCCCGGCATTGGGAGATCGTGCTTCCAACAATGGCTGGGGAGGAGGGGCCTTTGGTGGCACGGTTTGTTACCTACGCTGTATGGGGAGAGCTGTGGGCCCCCCCTGACGTGCTGGTCATTCACCTGGGGGGAATGACCTTGGACTTTTGAAAGGCAAGGCCTTGATTCTTCAGGACATTAAAACATGCAGCACATCCAAGACACATGGCCTCACACTTCCATTGCTTGGTCAGCACTGGTTCAAAAGAAAGGGGGGGGGGGAGGTGATCCTCAGCCATTGGAGTTTTCCCGCCGGCAAAGGGGAACCGGGAAATTCGCAAAGCCATGAGGCAGGGCTTGGATTACTTTATTCCACACAATGACATTGTTTTTGATAAATCGGGCTGTACAGGCCAGATGGGGTACACCTATCAACCGAAAGGGGATTAAATATTTCTGTGCGATTTGCAAGAAGGAAAATTTGAGTCATCCTGGAGGGGGTTGGGGGGTGGGTTAAACCAAAGTTTGTCCTTATCCATGGCCGGTAAGGGGGGGGGGGGCCATGGGTTTAGCGTGTCCTTGGGACCCCCTTTTTGGGGTGGGGTAAAGACTATCCTTGAGGAGGGCCCGGGCTTTCCCCCCCTGGCTTGAGCCCCGGGGACTCGTTTTGGGCTCACCTTCCCGGGCAGGGGGGCCAAGGCCCTGGTCCACTTTCTGGGCTTGACCCTTTTGGGGGCCCGGTTTTCGTTTCCCGCGGCCAGGGGAGATGGGCTAGGCTGACTCTTGCCCTGGTCCACCCAGGTTGGTGGCCCCCCCTCTTTTAGAATAAACATGAAGCCATGTGCACGCTAAGTCCAAGTTCAAGGTCAAGGTCATGTTCATTACCATTGTATGTTAATTAGGCATTTAATAAACCCCTTTTAAATTCAAACCAAGCCCTGTGTGTGGTCTCCTCATTTCGTGGGGGGCGACAAAATCATGTGGAGATTTTTTGACAAAAATTTTGCTTTCTGTGGGGGAGAACAGATTCCCCGTCTTTTCTGCACAGGGAAATATTTTCCATGTGGAAAACATTTTTTCCACAAAAAACCCTGCATGCTTTTTTTTTAGAATAATTCCAGGGCAACACTTCAGGACTTTAAATACCAGGATTCTTGCTAGTCTGTTATTCTTCCTAATATGGTTTCCCAGCTGTTAGGAAACCTACACTTTGATCAGGGAAATATAACCATAAACGTTCTTTTTGTTGCTAATCTGAAGGGGTAATCATCCCTCCACCCAAAAAAAAGCCGAAGTACAAGCCTGTTTATGGTGAGGGGGGAAACAGCCTCCAGTGAGCTTTCTTATTACTGGAGAAAAGGGCAGCTCAGCATTTTGGCATGGAAATCTTCCAGCTAAAAAACCAAATTTTTTGGTCTTAATCAACAAAGGGCAGCTATACCAGGGGGGGAAAATTTTTTCCTATCCTCTTCCCAGTGGGCTGTGCTGGTTTCAGTTCAGCTTTCTTTTTCCCTCACTCACTTCCAGTTTTAATTTAGTTTTTTTTTTCAGTTGATTTTTGGTATTTCTCCCTTTTAAATTGGGGGGAAAGGGGAGAGCAGTTGAAGCCAGACTGTTTGTATTGTTGTTGTTGCTGTTTTGTGGCAATTTGAGCAATTTTCAGGTAATTTTTTTTCCCAATATTTTTTTTTTTTAAAAACATTTTGGGGTTCTAGGGTTTTAGGATTTCCTGAGGGATTGGAAATCACAGAACTGCTTGGGGTTGCATATGACTTGTCATCCACATTTTCCCTACACTTGGTCTAAATCCAGTTTTGCAGGTGAGGCTAGAGGGATGTCTAGTCCAATTTTTTCCTTCCGCCTTGGGTGATTAGCAAAAATCTCTGCATGGGGATGTAGCCACTGTGTTCCATTCTCTATCATTGTCTGCCACCTTTTCAATTTTCTAATATTGTTTTTAAAGCCCAACAGTTTGATATTTCTAATATTTCCTAGATATATGAGAAAAAATATGCTATGTATATTAAAATCACCATCTTGAACACACCTGAAGGCAACAGATTCTAGTGGGTATGACATCCAGCCTGCCATTGAGTCAATATTGCAGTTACTACACTTGCCTAAAAAAATGCCCATGGCCCTGTATTTTTTTATCTTTTTTTTTTATCTTTTTTTTTTAATAATAGCAGAACAGAGCTTGGAAAAGTTAAAAAATTTTTATTTTCCCCAAGTTTCTACCAGCCAACCCTGGAGAATTCCAGGAACTGACTTCAAAAGTCCCAAAAATAAATTTTTCCCAAACCCTTTTCTATTAATTGGGGAAATGGATTTTAAAAAAGGTATGGATCATGGCTTCTTAAATTAATAGAATTCCTAGTAATAACCTTTTGTGGTCACTGGCCAAAGCTAGCTAGGGGAATATGGGGGGTTTGTAGTCCACAAGTTTAAAAATTTTCCCGACTCTGCTAAAACTAGAGACGTACGATAAACAGTCAGTATTAAAGATGGCTTTGTGATCCATCAGAGTACCTATTGGTAATGCAAATAAATAGAGTAGCTGGATACAGAACTTTGACTGTTCTTTTTGACCAGCTGTACTAATAAGCAAGCTTGGATCACCAGAGGTCTTCCTCCCTTTTTGTTAACCCGCTGAAGCTGTCATTTTATTGCTAGAGTTTTGTTTGTAATTCTGGCTCGTCTATTCCAAAATGCCAGATGTTTTGTACAAAGAAATAAACACTTGATCTAGCAGAGAGTTTAATTTTTCCTCTATGGAATTTTTTGGTCATGACCGTTGTGTAATAATTGAAGATGAAAAGACCTAAAATAAATAGTATAGATGACCAGCATAGGTTTTTTTTGTTCTGTTTTGTTTTTCTGTTAAGCAATTTGAGCAAGGATACAAAGATATTCACTGGGCTAGGAGAACTACATGGCGTTAATTAATCAAACAGTTTGATTAGTTTAATCAGTTAATAAAACTGTTTTTAAGTGACTAGAATATTGTCCCTGATTTCTTGGGTGCCATTTTAAGCAAGGTGATTCTCTTGTCTGTCTCCAATTCTGATGTTCTGTGCACTGTTCAGACCGCTAAGCCAAAAAATCAGATGTGTGTTCAGGATTTCAGTTAACATGGGGATTTTTCTAGAATCCACTAGGTGCTTCACTATAGATATTCACTCTCCAACATGTGAACATGCGCAGCAGGTCACTGTGTCCCTGCTCCTTCCTCATGGGGCTCTAAAATCCACAACCGGGTGTAGACATTAGAAAAACACTTCTATAAAACTGTAGAAATAGAACAATTAACCTGAAATCAAAATGCAACAATGAAAGGCTACCTACTCACATGTGGAATTGCTTGTGGTCTATGTTTCTGCGTTTGGGGATCAGATAAGTGAACAACTGGAGAAAGAATCCTTTTGGTTGTGTGCTCTTACTATGGAATCACTTCTCCAGAGCAGCTTACCCAAAACAGCTTGCTAGGGGTTCTTTGAGTATTTGTTCCTGCATGGCAGGAGGTTGGACTTGATGGCCATTGTGGTCTCTTCCAACTCTACTTTTCTATGATTCTATGATTCCATACCTAGGACATCCTTTGGAATACCACTGCACTACTTTTAAAGGAAAATCCTGAGTCTTTTAAACCATTGGACTGCTCTTATGCTGGTTTTCTTTATATGCTGCTTGGATATCTGGGGAGTTTTATTATTTTTGACCATATTAATACTACTATAAGGTGCCCTGAGAATGGTAACACTGGGTGGTGGACTATATATTCTGGAATAAGGTTAATAAGCACACCAGACTATTTCAAAGGAGTAATTTACAGAGGATATTCAGCTTCACTGGATTGTGTTGCACAGTTGTGTATACAGATAGATAAGGTGGTTTTACAACTATCTGCCTAGGTCCCTAGATGGTTGCATCCTAATTTGATCTGTCATGTTCTAAGGCAGATCCTGGGCACAACTAATCAATTCATAATTATTATTTTGTTATTAATTCATTAGAATTTGTTTTCACTCAGCAGATTTCCTGATTAAGTCGGAAGTTCATCCAGGGGACTGGACTGGATAGCCCTTGCAGTCTCTTCCAACTCTATGATTCTATTATTCTATGTTATAAAAATCATTTATTTTTGCATGTTAGGATTTACTGTGTAGGAATTGAGAACTGTGATTATCCCACCACTGTAATCACACACTTAGCCACCATCTGTGGTGAACATACCTCAGAACTGCACACTCTTCCAAGCTATATAAGGCTCTTTCAAGAGACCTCCTTCCTCTATGTCTGTATATAAGGTTATTCTTTAGTCTGTTCTTTAAGACTTTTGGCTCTACTTTTCTATGAAAGTGGTTCCCAATGCTGAGTCTCCAGATGGTACTGAACCTCACTTCCCAGAAGCAACAGCTGACATGGTCATCAGTGAAGGATTCTAGAAGCTGTAGTTCAGCAATGTCTGGGAACCAAGAGGCTGGGAACCACTGTTCTACAACACTGGTATTGTGATGAGATCATAGAGAGAGCTACAATGAACAACAACATTTTATTTTATTTAATACAACTTCAGATAATACTGGTTATCATTTCACTCATTACTTTCCATGACATAAGCACTTGAAGTTTTACTTTTTATTTCTGTTTAATATTATACTAGGGTTACCATGTATCCTCCTTTTCTTAGGTATTTCCTGCTTTTCAAAGCTAAATTTTCTCTCTGGGTAGATGATTTGAAGCAATCAGTTGGTAAATGTAACCTATTTTTCAGTTTTGAAAATATGGTAGCCTTAATAATACTATGTCTGAGGTCCAGCACCAGGAGATGTATATCTGGCATGTAGTTGTCTCCATAGCTGCATCTGCTTATGCTACACTCACAAAACCTACCTTTTAAGTGATACAGAGATAGGGGTCTCTGTATCTGCAGTGACTTCAGGGTATCCACAGGTGGTCCCTACAGGTGATGTTCTTGCAACACATTCAGCTAAAGGAAACTAACTGGACACATCTATGATGATCACTTTGCTCTCCAACAACATGGAAATAGCCATGCTAGAGGTGAACTGTGTCACTTAAAAGGTGTGTTTGGGGAAAGATTTTGGTCACTGCACATTTTGAAAAAGATTCTAACTGAAAGCAGTTACAATAGCATAGGCCAGACTGTAATTCATTGACAGAGAGCCAGCCACACTCTTAACTATCGAATACAAAATTCCTTCACACAGGCCATTTCCACACTACACTCTTATAGCGTGATTATTCCACTTTCAACATGCTATGGAATCCTGGGGTTTGCAGTTTGAACTGCAAACCCCAGGATTCCATAGGATGTTGAAAGTGGAATAATTGTGCTATAAGAGTGTAGTGTGGAAATGGCCACAGTCTCTCTTTGTCTCTCTGGCCGTTTCTGCACTATATTGTTATAGTGCTATTATTTTACTTTCAACATCCTATAGAATCCTGGGGTTTGCAGTTTAGGGAGGGGCCTTAGAATTCTCAGCCAGAGACCTCTTTGGCCTCAGTAATATTAGTATATGGAAAAACATTTCTTTTTTAAACAAAAAAGTGTTCACCCTGTCATTTGCCTCTGACAGCTAAAAGTCTTGACCTGACCCCAGGATGGAAGAATTTGGCATGTGGTTGCCACTTCTCAAAATATTTACTCTCCAGTTCTGTCCAGATATACAAATGTTCTTTGGGTCATTATAGCAGGAGCAAATGCTGTAAAATGCTGGGTGTGGAGGGACATTCTATATTTCCATTGCCAATGAAACATCACTACTTTGTGTGGTTTAAACTCACTGGAACTTGGGAGCTTCCACAAAGTTGGGAGTCTGATTAAGGCTATCTTCCCCAGAAGGCTTATGGATCTGGATGGGGTCCTGGTGGCTTGTAGAGAGTTTCTTATGCCAGGGCTAGTATCCAGACAAGGTCCTGGCTGACCTCTGGAGCCAAGCAAATCCCTTGTTTTATGACAGCACTGGTAATGATGCACCATGGAGTAAAGACTAGACTGATGATGGCAGAAGATTGGAGCAAGTCTGACCAAACACAGGCCAGAGCTCGTTGGAAAGCTTATCCTGTGGCTGTGGTAGCACTAAAGAAATTTCTTTTTTCCCCACCATTGCGTCTACACAGTGGCAGCGCGCACAGCTATCTCAAGTGATCAGGGATCTTTTATACCCTTGACTTTCAAAAGCAGCATGTTGATGACTTAAAAGCCCACTGTGAAGAATTTGCATTATATTTTGTGGATAAAATCACTCAAACTCACTCTAATTTGGATGCTATAGTTGACACAGGTCCAGTGGATATGAACGTGGCTCCTGCTTGTCCTCTGTTATTGGATACATTTCAATTTGTGCAACCTGAGGATGTGAACAGGATCCTTGCAGATGTACCACATATGTACTGGATCCATGCTCCTTCTGGCTCTTAAAAGCAACTAGAGGGGGACTGGCCAGATGAGCAATGGAGTGATACAGTGCTCACTGCAGTGGGAATAGTACTCATTGCTTCCATTTTGCCTAAAAGAGGTAGTGGAGAGGCCATTACTGAAAAATCTTCCCTGAATCCCATCATGCTGGACAATTATTGGCCAGTTGCCAATATGCCTTTCTAGAGAGCATCATAGTCTCCCAACTCCGGGAAACTGGTTGAAATGGATAATTAGATCTATTTTAATCCAGGTTCAAGACTGGCCATGGAACACAGACAGCTTCAGTTGCATTGGTAGATGACCTATACTGGGAACTGTTTGTTTTGCTGGACCTCTTAGCAGCTTTTGATACTAGCAACTGTGGTATCCTTTAAAACTGCCTCTCTGGGAGTGTACTGGGGAGCACTGCTCTACAATGACCCCAGTCCTTCTTGGAGGAGCAGACTCAGAATGTGGTGCTGGAGTGGTGCTGGAGGATGCCCATTTGACATCTTGGCCACTGGACTGTGGGGTCTTGGTACTGCCCCCAGTGCTATTTAATATCTATCTGAATCCACTGGGAAACATCACTTGGAGCTTTGAGGGTCAGTGTCATCCAGATTATACTCAGTTCTATCTCTCCTCCTCACCTATCTCCCAGAAAGCTGGTAGTAAATCAATGTCTGCTGTCAGTAATGAACTGGATGAGAGTGAACAAGTTGAAAATTTGCACAGACAAAACAGAAGGATTCAGCCTGAGTTGGATGCAATTACACTCCCCCTAAACTCTCAGATTTGCTGCTTAGTTGTACTCCTGGGCACAGATCTGATCCTGGAGGCCCAGTTTCTAGTGGAGACTAGGAGTGTGTTTGCACCAGTTAAAACTAGTGCACTAGCTGCCCCTTTTCCTTGAGAAGTCAGATCTGGCCACATGTCTTTATCTTTTTTACATCCCATTTGGATTACTGTAACACAGTCTACATGGGACCGTCTTTGGAAATTGTTGAGAAACTTCAATGGGTTCAGAATGCTGTGGCCAGACTGTTGAGTGAGGCTGGTTACAGGGATCATATAACTCTCCTGTTGAAAGGGTTTTACTGGCTACCAGTTCATTTCCAGGCAGAATTGAAAGTGTTGGTTATGACCATTAAAGCCCTATACAGCTTGGACCCTGACTGTTTGAAGAACCATATTTCCTTCTGCAAGCCTCCCCAGCTTTTAAAATCTTTGTGGAAGGACTTTCTCTTGGTCCTGTCAGCATTACAAGCACATTTGGGGAAGACATAGCACAGCCTCCTCAGTGACTGCTCCCAGGACCTGAAACTCCCTTCTAGGGGAGATCTGGTTAATCCCCTCCCTACTTGTTTCTGCCAGCAGGCTAACTCCTTTTTGTTTAGGCAGTCCTTTGATATGGAAGAACATAAAAGAACATTCACATGAGAGAACAGTGATTGTAAGTGATGTATTTTTATCTTGTATGTTTCCATTTAGATTTTAAATGTATTTTAAACTTTTTTAAAAAAACCTATGTGCTTTTAACAGAACTGCTGTCTAATTATTTTTTTTTAACTTTTGTAATATAAGATTTTAACTAAATGTTTATTTTAAATTTTTGTAAGCCACCTTAGAAGCCAGTGTGGTGTTGGACTAAGACTTTGGAGACCAAGGTTCAAATGCCCACTAAGTCATGAAAACCCACAGGGCAAGTCACACTGTCTCAGCCTCAGAGGAAAGCAAAGGCAAACCCCTCTGAATAAATCTTGCCAAGAAAACTCCATAGTAGGCTTTCCTTAGGGTCACCATAAGTTAGAAATGACTTGAAGGCATCCAACAACAAAGCCTCATTGATTCCCATGGCAGGAGAAACACAGCATATAAACTGAACAAATAAATAAATAACACAATAATTCAACATGGTTGTCATCGTGAATGGACTTGCTGCTTCTCCTACATCTTCTTCACACAATTGGAAACTTCTTGCTGAATCAAATCACTAATCTCATTAGGTGCTTGGTAAAGCATCAATAATATTGTCTATCTATTATAGCAATAATTTCTATTGATGTTCCATCTTCTCCACACTCTCTGACAAGTTCATTTTGGGTGAAGTGTTCCTTGTTTGTTGTTTGGCCTTATTACAAAATATAATGAACCCTCCTTTAACCGTGGAAATAATGTGCTTTTCCCATATGCTCTGATACATTTTCCACTCGGATTAAGGAAAATTAGCTCTAGGGAAAGTCAAACAAGGCTCATTTGGATGAGATGTAAAAAATGAAGGGAAATAATGAATGCTTTAGTTTTGCCAATTCTGGAATGTGCCAGACATCTTTTCTTTCCTCTAGCTGTCTAGATAGTGATTCAGTGGCAAGATGGCAAAAGCTAACTCACTTGAGAATGATTAGATGAAGACCTTTCCATATGAAAAGATAGCAGACCAGATGGCCTTCTCCATTTGGACAAGTCTCCTGAATTTTTTTTTTCCAGTGCAACAATGCCCCAGTTAAGCTTATAGAGTGATGTGAACTGGTGTTATTTTCATTGGAACCAAAACAAATGAAGCCATATCAGTTGAAAGCAAATGGAATTCTGGTTCAAAATGAATTTTTTAAAAAATTAATAGACTCTGTAAAAGGCTAGATTTCTTTTTCTGAAATTGGAATGATGCTGTTCCTTACATTCTATGTCACCAGGCCAGAGAAAGTCTCATGGAGCAAGGTTCAGGAATGGACGTTGTACACCAGCCCTAGATGGAAGACTGGGATGTGTGTGGCACATTGCAAGGCAGATGGACAGTGCATCTCCATAAGTACCATATAGAGCTGACAGAATAGCTCCCATTGGATTGCATCTGGCTCTGGATCCAGATCTGATTCTGATCCCCATCTGCCAAAAACCACATGTGCCATTCCTCATCTAGGGACAGAGCTTGTAGAGTTATTCTCAAAGATTAGTTACAAAGGTAGTTCCAAGGGCCAACCTATGAAATGCCACTAAAATTTCCAATTTGAGATGTTTTGTTTCACCAGTTCTCAAAAGTAACTAAATACTTACTAACCAGTTACTTTGAAAATCTGAATGCCATGAGTGGCTGGTCTGTGCTACAAATCATTCTGCCCTCATCCACCTCAGGATTGCCTCAACACCCACTGCAGCAGCACAAGCCAACCCTGCAACTGTTTTGTGAGATCAAACCCCCATAACTATTGCAGTTACACCACAGAATGAAGCAATGTACACAATGTAATCTTGGCAAGTTCCCATTGTGTCATAAGCTATGTTATATCTCCACTATTGGGAAAGTGGAGTGACTTGTTAGAAGTCAGCTACTTCCAAGATCTGGGGAACAGCATATACAGCCCAGACTGCTGAATTTAAGCATCCATTAAAGGATCATTGAAGGGCCTAACCAGTTGATGATGAAGATCCTGGTTGGTGTTGGTTTTGGTTTGATCAGAAAAACTTGAAAAACATTAGCCAAATAATAGCCAAGTATGTAAAGCACTACATTTTTTTTAATAAGACTTATATGAAGGATGGAGAATTAACCTGAACTCATAGTACTGTTTTTCTTAAACGTGCCAGACTCCAGTCTACCCTAAAGCTTCATGGAGCTTCTGCTTTGAATCCTGGCCCTGCACCCACTGTTTTCTTCATAGCATTCTATGGATTTCCCAGACTGTCTCCTTTGTGTTTTCATTTTGTAGACACATTTCTCATTTGTTTATGAGAATTCCCTCCTTCACCACCCCCTATGAGTTGTCTTATTTTTCAGACTGCCTCTCCAGCTCTTCTTTTTGCCTTAAGATCTTTGTCAGTCATCTTCAGCTTGGTCTTAATTTATTTCTCCTCAGATCAGCTTTTGCTCTTCTCTTGTTGTGCACTGATGTCTAGTAAAGACTTGCTTTTCTGTTTTTCATATTTAATATTTACGAGAAGGGATGAATATTTAAAAGCCTGTGGTGCCATCGGGCCCGTCGCTCTCACAGCTAACAATGTAAAAGCCAATGTATTTTGCATTAGGAGCACTAGAGACATAGTGAGCTGTTTGCCAGAGATTTGAACTCTGCTGAACAAGCCCCTGGAAGGCAGACTCACTTGGAAAAGCTTGTGAATATCCTGCTGATGTTTCACTCGCCAGATAGGAGATGAAAAGCAAACCTGAAAGCTGCCAGTCTCTCTCCATATATCTCAAACCTGATTTCAAGCACCATGCAAGGAACAATGCAGAGCATATTCAGGCCATCCTTGTCAGTTTTGAGAGGCGTTTCAGCTCTGCTTAAATACTAGGAATCTGAAGAATGCTCACAGATTTTCATGTCCTCAACAAAGAAGGGTGTCTCAACACATTGAAGATGCCAATCACTATTAAAAAATTTTTTTGTGAAAGACTGAAATGATCACTCCATCTTGCAGCAGCAAAGGTAAAAAAAGTTATGTTTTGCATAAGAGCAGGCTTGTGTATCCTGCAACTCCCCTTCCAGGTTTTGCATCAGAAAATCTTTCCAAATTTTTCACAAAAATATTCTGAAGTATATACTGTCAGCTGGGATTTTTTAAAAAATCATTTTTTTCTCTCTCTCCCATGTGAGAATAGAGTCAGTGAATATTTACACCTCTATCAGATATTTCTTTTCTAAATCCATGCTGAAAGCTGTTTAAGGTATTACTGCCTGCAAGATTTTGGAAACTTGCACATCTAAAGGAATTCAGATCCAAAATGTGGAAAGTTGTTTTACCAAAATAATTAGTGACAGTTACAGGAGCCCTAAAAGTAGGTAGCTTCCATTACAGCTGCAGTCTTCTAAAAGTGAGGACATTCCCGCACTACACTGTTACAATGCTATTATTCCACTTTCAACATCCTGTGGAATTCTGGGCTTTGTAGTTTACTAAGGCCAAAGAACACTCTGGTTCAGAATTCTAAATTCCCCTCTCTAAACTGCAAATCCCAGGATTTCATAGGATGCTGAAAGCAGAATAGCACTATAAAAGTGTAGTGCGGAAATGGCCTAAGTCGTCACATTATCCAGAATACCTACTTTCCCCCACTACTTCAAAATAATCCACTCCTCTGGCCTATGATAAAAACAAACCTAAGTAGTGAGATTTTGTTGTGTTGTGTGCCTTCAAGTTATTCTAACTTATGGTGACCCTAAGGTAAAATTATCATGTTTTTTTCTTGACAGATTTTGGTGAGAGGGAAGTTTACCTTTGCCTTCCTCTGGGGCTGAGACAATGTGACAAGTTCAAGGTTACCCAGTGGATTTCCATCATGGAGCAGGGATTCAAACCCTAGTCTCCTAGTGACCTAATCCAAAACTCAGATCACTACACCACACTGGCTCTCGAGGCTGTGTACACCCTGTAAAATACAAAAATACTCATGATAATTACACCTGTTATATTACAGTTAACTGAAATATGTTATCATTCTTACAAATGGAACACATTGCGAGTTATTATTCAGACTTCATTATTCTGAGTTCTGCTCACATTTACCAACCTCTCTAAAACTAACCTTTTAACAAGGATTATAAAGACCTGGAATTTGACAAATAGGACTTTGTGACCTGTTCCCTTCAGCTAGATATCAGCTAGCACACTGGACTTGATCCACAGATCCCCATGTCCGAACATCCTTGCTTTTGTAAGTGCCTTCATAAACCCACAGATTTACACCAGTCAGATCTTTCTAATGTCTCTCCATATTACCTGGTCATTGAGACTATAGTATTTGTTTGGCCTATTGAGGAGTTTTAACAACGACAACCACAACAACATTAGTCTGAACTGTTATGAAGGAGATGAAACAGAGAGAATTGCTAGTAAGGGTATATTCTCTCCACCAAGTACAAGTTAATTCCCACTGGGTTCAAAAGCTCTTGCTCAGTGAAACTGACTTGTAGCCTGCAGTGGGATAATAGGCAGGTTTTTTAAAACTCTTGTAGATCTAATTTGCACTTGGAATGAAATATCCTGCTTTCCAGACAGAGTTAGTGTTGCTGTATGTTTGACTTCTTGATGGAACAAATAATAAGTATGACTGCTGATAAATGTCACTG
Organism: Iguana delicatissima; assembly: GCA_948472985.1. Lineage (NCBI taxonomy): Eukaryota > Metazoa > Chordata > Lepidosauria > Squamata > Iguanidae > Iguana > Iguana delicatissima. The sequence goes on from CAOKZL010002989.1 coordinate 95,687, forward strand.
CTAGAATCTATTTCCTTTCAGCTATCAGACCCTCCAGAATATTTCACCCAGCAACAATTGGCTAGAATTTCAAAATGTAGTTAATTTGAATGATGGGTAGGCAATCTAGCTCAAATGTTTGGATGCTTTTCTTCAGCACAGCAATCAAATCCTCCAGAATATTTTACCCAGCAACAATTGGCTAGAATTTTAAAATGTAGTTAATTTGAATGATGGATAGGCAATCTAGCTCAAATGTGTTGACGCTTTTCTTCAGCACAGCAATTTTCAAGGAATTGGGGTTGATCTACATGTTAAAAGCACTGCATGGAACTTGCTTGAAATAGCATTCCAAATGTGTGTTGTCTCTTGCTCTGTAGTTCATAATGTAACTCATTGCACAAATTCTGGATCAGGCAGACATTTTTGATGTCACTGAAGGATTTGCTGATGGTGATGTGGGAATGCTTTATATTACAGAGCCATGCTATAAAGGCACCTTAGACACACAGCAAATGCCTCCACAAGAAAATTACAGCTCGTAAACCATGCCTATGCAACTGTCTAAAGCCACTTCATTATAAAATTATGCAACATATGTTTTAAAAATGCTAATAAACCCTTCAGTTCTTGTCTCATACCCTCTGATATATTGTTCTGGATATCTCATTCATAAGGCAGCAGACCTATGTAAGACCAGTTGAAATCCTGTGAAATATAGTGAAATCTTGACTCTTTGCAAGACTTTGGTCCAATATCTCATGGTAAGGTCTTTCAATGACCAGGAAGCCTGGCTACCATGAGGCTTCCTACGTGATCTACTGCTGAACAGAACACTGGAAAGACCTTCCCAAACTCCCACCCTCCACACGCAGTGCTGAGTACTTTGAGTTAAAATTATTTCTCAAACTATGGATTACAGAACTGTAGACATTTGGTCTTGGAGGTGAAAAAAAAGATAGTGCTCGTCTTGGTTCCATATACAGAAGCCAATGAGACTAATAACTAAGCATTATTTCAACTTTGTTTTCCCACCATCACTGATGGCAGAAGATGAAACCTGATAGAAAGCAAGGCATGTGGCACATACAGGTCTATGCTTCCACACTTCACTGGTACTCACTCTCCATTCTCCTTGCTGCTGCTCATTGCCCACTCAGATTCTGCAGTTCTATAAGCTAGCAACTGAAATGTCAAACTAGAACCCTAGTACTCTTCATCACTTCCCTATAATTTCATAAATAAAAAAAACCTCTGGGCATATACAATAATTGTTAAGTGAACAATTATTTAACCACTTCAGACCCCAAATGGTGTAGTGATTACAGTGTTGGATTAGGACAAGAAAGATTGAAGACTCCAGTCTTCAGGGTCATTGTTAGCTTGACCTATTTCACAGGGAACATGTAAGGATAGGGAAGAGAAGAGAGTCTAATAGGACAATTGCCTTGAACAATTTTGGAGGAAAAGCGAAGTTTATATATACATCAAAAACATACTGAATTCAGTTTGTTCTGCCAGCAGAATTCGGATGTTATCATTGCACACATTTTGAATATTTAGTACACAAATCTAACCATTCGTCTTTCCCTATTACCATCAGTTACTTAATTTACCAAAAAAGTACACTTGCATCTCTTTTGGGCCAAAAGAAATCTATTCACACAAAGAAAGGTTTTGTCCAGATCAGTATTTATGCTTGTTCCACACTCTTTTCATCAACTTTTAATCTTAACTCTTCTGACTGCAGTTATTATCCATCACCTGAAATACTAAGCAGACACCAGGAGAATAAGATAATGTCATTTTCAGTGCTAGAACTGCAATTGAGAAGTCTCCCAGTGGTGTCTGAAAATTTCTTCAGTTATTCTCCAGTTTTGTAAACACCTTGTCCATCTGAACTGCATAGCCTGTAGTACAATAGTGACATGCTTTCATGGATATCTATAATTAAAGCAATGTAAGTATTCCTATAATGAAGTCATTATTTTTCAAGGGCTGCTGGCAACATAATAGTTTTCAGCATGCATGTTCTTCTTCACTAGTAAATTCTTATGACTTGTTTGTGTGTTGGGGTGTTGTTTTTGGTTTAATGTGGCTTCTCCAATTTTTGAAATAGCACAAATGGAACATAAAAGAGCTTGGTCTGCTCCATGCTTGTTTATATTCTCCCATAAAACTCAATAATGCATATGTTTATGAAACTGGAATGTAGAGGACAATTAGTCCATAATATGAGCATAAAGAAAAATATGTTCAAGATTTTGAGGTTACAACAGCTGCTGTGCATTTCCAGTAACCTTGGTTCTAACCAGTTTGAAAGTGACTGTTTCATTATACTGATGCAAATAGCATTTTAGATAGTGCATGTTGTAAACAACTCATTTTCACTAAGGTCACTGCACATATATCTTAAAGCACTTGTTCAGACAATCACATGTGGTACTCCTTGTACTAGTTACAGAATGCAGCTCACAAAGAAATATAACCATCACTCCTTAAAGATGGGTATCCTTAGGGCTAGAAGTACATGATGCTGTAGATTCCTTGAGGAACAGCAGCACTAAAAGTGCTTATCCATGTGGATGGAAGCCCATCCTATTAAAGATGGATGGATGGATGGATGGATGGATGGATGGATGGATGGATGGATGGTGTCATACTGGAATGGGAATTCCAGCATCATACTGGGTTCATGCCAGCCTCCCAAGCTTGACTCTCATCCTTGAAAAAGGCTGGTAATTCCCTCAGTGTTATTAATTCTTGCTGCCACCACCCACTGAATTCTGCAGTAACTGAACAGTACAGTGGCAGACTGTTCAGTGGATTACCAATCCCTGTGTTTAAGGACCTTCCTTCCCTCTCACCTCCCCCTTTCTGAGTGAGAGAAGTCCTATCTAGCGTGTGCCAAAGACTGGCGTGGGAATGGAGAGAAACAGAGGTTTTACAGAAAGTATTTAATCAAGGCATGCAAATAAGACAATAATACACATGAGAGGCTCCCCACTCCCAGGTACACTTAAGTTACAAGTAGTTACAAAAACAGATATAAAAGCACAGATACATTCTTTAGATCAGCCAACTTCCAAAATAATAAAAAGCCTAACGCGGCTAACTACTTTATTCCAGTTACTCACAATTAGGTTATAAGCTTAGATGGTCGACGAGAAGGATGTGGCTGGGAGGCGAGGACTGGAACCTGCAGCCTGCTACTAGCACAGATCCCATCTCTCGGATGTCCCTTTGTTCTCTCTTTGTTCTTCTTTGTTCTTCCCTCTGGCCACATGGCCTCCCAGAAGTTTTATATTTCCTCCCTGGAAGCATCTCGAAACATCTCCAAGATGCCCACCTCTTTCCTTGTGGTTGGTCAGTTCTCACCCTGCGACCTGTGATGTTGACCCACACTAAAATGTAAGACCTAATTAACCCTTGGTTTACCTGGAGAGAGAAGTATCCCCCTTTGCTAAGCCTAGATAATGGAATGCCCCATTATCACAGATGGGCATAGAGAGAAATATGATATTCTTTTCCTTTTTAAAGTTGGATACAAATAAAGCAGTTACAAATGAACTCAAGGATAAAGCCAGAATCCTGTAGGGGTAGCACAGTAACATAAAAACCCATTATATAAGTGGTTATACTTTCTCAGAGGTTGCCCCACATGTTCCGTAGTGCAACAAACTCTTTCCAAATCATGAACACAGACCTGACTTGGCGGATGAGGACCTAACTGTCTTGTGTAAAGGATCAGTGCACGGCTGTGCCACCCACAGTGCACTTGGCTGCACAATAGTGAATTATAGTATAAATACACTGGCATAAATTTATTCTGTGCTAAAACTGTACATGATCTCAAGCACAGTACTATTGAACTTCAGAATGTGATTCCTATTTCTGTTCCTGTCTTTGAGAAGAATGTAGTTCTCCCTCCACATTTGTGGGTTTGACCTTTGTGAATTTGATTATTCATGAGGCACATGCTTGCTTTCCTCCTTGACAATTCTCCTCCTTCTGTTCATTTGCATTCTTCATCCCAGGCTTGTGAGGCTTGTGTTTAAAATGGACATTTTTTTTCCTTATGAGAGAGCAAACCCCCCCCACACATGCACGCACACTGCTGAAAGTATGTCCTCTGCCTCATGACTGAACATTCTGCTGTATAATGGCTGCTGATTGGTCAGGTGCTCTCTTTGCTCCTACTCCTCCCCTCTGGAGGAATCTCCCTTCTCAAGACAGTGACCAGAAGTAGTAGAATGCAAGAACTCAGTGCTCTGCCCTTGTCCATATGAGAGGAAAGTATCAGTAAGTCCTTTACCTTGCCCTTTTTCTCCCCCTAGGGAGTGACAGGGCCAGAGGCAAGGGAATGGGAGGGGGAAGTTCCAAATAGGAATGGGAGGGGGATCATGGGGGGACTTATTTGTAGTTTTTCCATTTTCCCAAGGGTTCTTCACTCTGAACCCTCACTGTACTCTTATTCATATGGGAGAATGCTTCTAAAACCACTCCGCACTGTGGGCAATGTTCTAGAGTTGCTCTAAAATACAACATTCTAGATATAGGGGCATCTATAAAATAAAAGTTTGATATTACATGGATTGTTTGCCATATCTGCGTCCCAATAACCTGCTGGCCATGCCCCACTGGACTTCAATTTTAGTTTTGTGTAAAGACCTGATGAACATATACAGTTCTGATTTCACATCGTGATGATGGTCAGTATTATTACTGTCGTTAATGATAGCATTATTGCAAAAAAGCAGAAAGATCACAAAAGAAGGGTGCATTCCCAAAGGCTCATGCTGATCAGCCAAAGAGATATCCCGGGGGTAGTTCTGTGGATTCTATGGCCTGAGAAAGCATCAAACAATGCCTCATCTTAAGTCAGGATACCCAAGACGCAGCCAACAAATTTGAACACAAGAGGAAGAAAATCATTCAGTCCCCAATTCCTATGCCTGGAAGGAAAATTACCATAACTTCAAAGTATGTAATTTATAGTTTTCTCTCCTTTTGTGTAATTCAAATGGAGCAGCTGTTTCACTTGGTATTGCTTTCCCTGCATTAAGAATAAAAGCCACATCAATCCCCTGAGTTTATACTCTCCACTATCATGAAGCAGGGGTGTAGCTATGGTGGGAGAATGAGGGTATTGCCCCCTAAATAAGAATTCTGAGCCCTGTGGCATTTTCCTCCAGTCCCCAAACTTCTAGCATTGAAGAGAGGAAAACACTGAGAATCATTCACACCTAGAACTGTTCTATCTGCTGTGTTTATTTCCCCTTGGCACCTTTGCCTGCCTCTTTTCTGTAGATGGCTAAACTGTAGTTTGAAATGCCCAACTGAAATTTTAACTTACTGCAAGTTTTAAGTTACTGAAGTTTTAAGTTGCTACAAGTTTGAAGACTGAAGGAAAGTTCCATGAGGGGCAAAATTTAGGGGTAATAAGCTCATCCTTCCCTCACAGATACACCCAACAATAGAAAGTGTATATTGTGGTTTGCCCACTTAAAATGAGCTCTCCCCCACACCAACATACCATAGACCCACCCATCTGGTATTTAATATAAATAGAATCACTTGCTGACCTACATTTTAAAGCATGTTTCATAATTTTATGTGTTCAGTGTGCTCCACAGCTCAGGATTCCCCATGGAAAAAAAAAATACTTGGAAACACTAGTCAGGTTAGGAGTGAGAGTGCCAGAAGGAATTATTTTTCAATGAACAAGGGTTATTGCCAAGAATGTGTCTGACAAGAACGAAACTAAGAAAGGAAACCTCATGAGACCTCAAGTGATGTAATGTCTTATAACTAAGTGGCAGAGTACATCTTTTGCAAACAGAAGGACCAACATCCCTTATATCCATCTTCAGTCCAAAGATCTCAGCACTAACACAATGCTACCTAACTAGAGCTTCAGCTGCTCAAAATAGACAGTCCTGGTCTAGATGGACTGAAGATCCAATTTATACAAGACAGCTTCATACATTGAATGATCTAAAATTCTGCAACAAATTTTCACAGTGTTTCATCACTCATAGGAGGGCTGAAGTTTAAGCAGTAGGCAAACTGATGCCCTCAAGCTGTTTAAGACTACAACTCACATAAACCTGGACAGATGTCACCAATCAGGGCATACAGGGGATAAAGTCAAAAATTTCTTGTTGGCACCAAGGAATTATGCCTTCCTGAACTGTTTGATCAATCCAAAACACCTACCATTCTGTAAAAGGCAAGAGGACACTAGCAAAAATAGCCAGATACTGAAAGATGGCTATTCAAGGTTCCATCTTTTATTCCAGACAGATTAACTCAGAAGGGTACAAACCTCCTATAGTGCACATGACCTGTCACCACACACAAGCAGTACTTCAGAAGTACAATACATATGAGAAACACCACAATATATAAGCAAACACACAAAAACTGGAATAGTTTGAGATTGTAAGCTGCTTGGAACAGGGATCTGCCCTTTTATACTGTGTACTCATAATTTGTAAATAATAAGCAATAATTTGTAGTCGTAGTTAATCACTCTGTATGTATACATGAAAGTATAATTCAAATGTGTTAGAATTAGAATTTGTACACTACTGCATACTGACACCAATTAAAGTAGATTAACATTACCTCTTCAGTGGATTCTGCTACCAGGCTTGCAGAAGGCTTTACATTTTCCATCATTTCCAAATTGTTTATGAATGACATACATACTCTCATCCACTTTACTTCCACCTTTGAATCTCTGTCTTCTTCCCTTCCTTCTTCTCCACAACTTCCTTCCTTCCTTATGCCAAGGTGCTCATGGAAAGCAATGGACTAGTAGTATCAGTAGTAAGATCACAAGTCTTTCAGTTTCAGTTTAGGGAGGGGAAGAAAAGGGTGGAGGTGGGATCCAAATGCAACCATCTTCTGAACCTCTTGGTAATCTGCTCACACTCCTGGGAAGGAAAAGAAGTGAGAAAGGAATAGAAGAATGAGCTAGAGCAGGAGAAGTGTGGCAGCAGAAGAGAGGAGGATCTGGTTTGGCTTAAAATAGACTTGAGGGATGTTAGAAGATTCTCAATTGCCCTCTCATTAGTATGATTAATAAGGATATTGATTAACTGCTTCTATTGACATATTATATGACTTACGTCTGTTTTGTTAACTTCTGCATGAAACTATTATTGCTGATATTGGGAGTACTTTTGTTACGTTAGCGATAGCCTTGCTTGTGAACATTATGATAGTTACACACTGCTTTGGCCATCCGAACAGCGAACAGAAGAGTTAGATAAGAAATAACTAGTAGTCAGTCTTGAGTGAAATACTAACCTTGCTGATGTGTATTTTATTCTGCTTTCTTAATCAAGAAAAATAGTATAAAATGTGAAGCTTGAAGAATAAAGTTATCCTTCTGGATCATTACTGCTAGTAAGTTGGACTGAGTGCAGTTCTGATTATCAGTAGGATCTTTAATGGGGGGGCTCTTTGGTGTGTTTTATTGTATTGCATACTTTTGCATTCTGTGTCACTGCCTCACTTCCTGTCCATTTTCAGAGCTCATGCCAGCTCCATGTCCAACCCATTCAGACATGATGGGCACAAGATTTCATTCCACTCACACTGGGAGCATCCAGCAAGGTCCCACTGCAGAACAGGTAAGGAGGGGCCCATTTCCAGCTCCCTCTGTATAACATTTTAAGGTTGAGAGCGACAAGGAGAGAAGAAGAAAGGGGCAGGCAAAAAAGATGGGTTGCATGTGAAGTCATCCAGCCATCCCAGATTGAATCCCTGCCTGTTATCCTGCCTTCCTTCTTGCCTACCAAGTGAGTGACCCCAACAGGAAGCAGCAGTACCACCGGATTGCTCCAACGTGGAAGGAAGGGGAACTGGCATGCACCACACCTCAGGTGGCAGGCAAGTGCCTTGCTCGCTTATGTTCTAACTGACTGCTCTGCTTGGTGCTGGCAGCAGGGGATGAGAGGCACATTTGTCATTTCCTCTCCTCTGATAGCTGAGGTAGCTTCCACATTGGACCTGGTCTTGAGATTCCCCTCACTTGTCTAGAGCCAGGAGAAGTTTCCCTTACAGACATACAGCTTCTCACACTGTAAAATTTCTTTCTCACTTTTCAGAATCAAAATTAGCATGTTTTTTGTTCTATTTTGTTTTGTTTCTTGAGATGCTACCTGGCTTTCCTTCTCCAAAGACAGAGGCCCGTGGAAAGTATGTTGGCTGCAGATGGGAAACAATACGATTGTTTTGTTTTTGTTTTAAACAAAAAGCCTACTCTTGAGAACTTGGGACATTTATGCAGCCTACCGTGATCCCACATCCCAGTGTCATCCTGGAACATCATGGTATGGGAGCGGGACCCGAATACGCCCCTCCACACTCAGCCAGCTGCTGGTGGATGGGTAGCATTCGGGACACACTGCTTCCTTCTACAGTGCAGCTGGCATCTTCCTGTGCTGCACTGAGGAAGGAAGCACTTGATAGTACTTCTGCCCTTCCCACATGCTGCCAGCGATGCAGTTGTTGTACGAAGAGAGGGTGGAATTCGCTTGGGAAGTTATGAATGCATATCCATTGTAATTATGCAGTTCTACATTGTCTCTCAGCCTGACCCCCTCCAATGTCAACTTACCATGCCACAGCCACTACAGTCAATGGAGGCCTGTTTCCTGTCAATCAGGAGGCAACTGACTGATGCCCAACTGTGAGTGATTTCTGGTGTTCCAGACAGAAGCAAGGTCCCTGTCACACTGCCGTTCATGATTCAGGGACCATCAGTCAGCTGCTTCTTATTAACAAGGGAACAGATCCCCATTGTTTGCAGTGGCAGCTGCCCAATAAAGAGCGATTGGGAGACTTTCATGGTCCCTACAAAGACCCTATACTAGGGAATTCATAGGAATCATGAAAACAGAATGGTTATGAATATGTATCTCTAGGTTACACACTTGTAACTGCCTTAGTGGATTCCAGCTGAAGTCTTGTTTTACAAAACAAGAAAAAGAAAGCACTTTCCAAACTGACATTTTAAAGACTAGGGTGGCAATTCTAATCCTAGCTGAACAATTACCACAAACCATTATTTTAAGATGACCATAGAACAAATAAAAAAAAATTGAGATTCAGGTATTTTAATAGTAACATAAATAAGCTTTTCCTGAATGAGAGATGGAAGACAAAAGGGGTATTGTAGAAACAAACATTTGTCTATTGCTATGTGGGCAAGTGGAATGTAGATCTCAAGTGTATTATGGTTCAGAGACCATGATGAAGTGGTTTGAGTGCTGTTCTAGGGTTCTGGGAATCAAGTTTGACTTCCTGGTCAGCCATGGAAACCCACTGGATGAACCTGGACAAGTCACATTTTTCTGCCTAAGAGGAAAGCAAAAGCAAAGTCCCTCACCAAGAAAATCCTAGGATAAGATCACCATATATCAGAGTTACCTTGAAAGCACATAAAAGCTAAGTAGTAAAACATCTGCTCAAAACAGGTCAGAGTCTGGCTTCAGGGGCCAAAGCATAGAAGCAGTTTTGGAAGACATGGAATGTGTTATGCATTCCAAGGGAGCCCAGAGGAAGAAGGAAATATTGAACATATAATTTGTGTGCTCAAGAAGAGACTACTCCTTGAACTTGTCCCTTGGACCATCAAAAAACACTTACTTTTTTTTACCTCTTCCCAACCGAATATTCAGTACTTACTCCTTAACTCTTTGGCCCAAACTCACATTGCAAACAGACCTATTTGTAGACACTCATTATATTGCTTTTAAAAATATATATCAATAAATGTTATATATCAATAATTAATATTTATCAATATATTTCAGTAACATAATTGTTGGTGCTAAGGAGAGAATCTGATCAAGGAAGATAAGAAATAAAAATAAGGATTGTTTCATGTGAAGCAGAATTCAATCTTGTGCAGAATATGAAAAAAAAATAGCAAGAAAAATTGGCTGTATAAATGAGGGAATACCATAGAAGAAATGTGCACTTTTTTTTTTTTTTGCATGAGTATGATCTCCTGCAAGGAAGAGAAACACAATTAGTGGTGTGCAAATTCCACTACAGATTGGAAAGCTGTAGTATAAGGCATCGCTGAAACCACATTTGGAACTATGTCCTATTTGGGCCTTCTACGTGCTGGGTGATCATGATTTTCTTACTGGGCAAATAGTTAAAACAAGATGTTCAAATAAAAGGAGATGTCTAGTAAAATAAAGATCTGAAAGACTTTTTTGGAGGGAGTATAAGAGGAAAAAAGTGCTTTGTCAGATAAAACAAAGGTGTCCCTACAGAAGAAATTGTGCATTCCCATTCATAAGCATTAGTATGACAGCAATAAGCAGCAGAGATTTGTGCAGAAAATAAACTATAGACTCATGCTCTCTTCTGATGTCTATCTGCCTTCCTAATGGTGACTTTTACAAATGCAAACTCTACTTTCCTAGTGCACATTAGCACAGAATGATTTCAAGAGGCCATCTTGCTCATCTTCTTCCCTAAGGCCATGTTGTGAGCTGGATATACTTACTTCCTGTGCCACTTGGGCTGAACAGTTTGGCCCTCCATTGCTTTCTTCCTTGGAACTGTCAGTGGCAGTGAACAGCCAAAGGCCAGCTTCCTGCCAAATTTTAAATGAGTCTGTGTCTCTTTTCCTTGGATTCATGGACATTCCTAACGAGGCACGGTCCCATGCTCACACAGCTTATTTTTAAAAGTTTGTCATGATTTTAAAATCTAATTAGATTTTCCCTGTTCCACACTGGTTTTTATCCCCTTCACTGGTCTGTTTGATTTCTTCAAAATCCTTATTCCTCATGCTCTGTGTCTTGCCAATTATATTGTTTATACTTAGTGGTAGGACCCTTCCTAGTTTTAGCTGTTTGTTTTGAAAATTTTCTGTACTTCACTGAAGTTCTTCAGTTCATATTATGTTTCATCTGGGAACAGGGTGGGCTTTCTACATTTAATGCAATAGAAATACCAAGACTATGTAGAGGAGTAAGACTTTCACTTTGTATGCTGGTTTGCCATCTTTGAGTGACAAAAAGATTGCCCCTTAGGGCAAACTCTTGCCTAAAGACTATGAGGCTTGTGTGTTTGTTGGCGTCAGCTCTTGCTCATCTCCTTTTTTATGCTAACTGATATACAGTCCCACTGGTTGTTGGTGGTTCCCATTCCAGGGAGATGGTGAATCTACTCTGGGGTCTGATTCAAGCTTTAAAGGAGCTCTCCAACATGTTGAACTCTATTCTAAATAGATCCAGGACCTTGGATAGCTTCCTTAAAGCTAACCAAAACATGGCACTGATTCACTACCATGGGAGCCATCAGTCACCACTGCACAGTGTTATCATTTATATCTAGCAACCTTCTTCTACTGTATTTCCTTGAGGACAATCTGTCAGGGGCCTTTTGCCAGAGGTGGGTGGGCTGAAGCCAGTGATTCATTAGGCTGGCACCAAAAATATTTAAGCCTTCTCCTTTTTCCTCTCTGTGGTTCTGCCATTCATTCTCTTTTGGTGAACAAGAACTCAGCTAACAGGACAAAGGCCCTTTCCTCACGGGGGGGGGGCAAAACGGGGCCGCGCATGCAGGGGCAGAACTTACCCGAGAGCGGGTTGCTCCGTCCCTCCGAAGAGTGCGGATCCACCGTTCCAAACGCCGCCGAATTTCGGCGGCGCTCGGCGGCGCCCAAAATGGCGGCCGGCGGCTTCCGGCAGCACTCCCCCAATTAGGACAGCGCGCCAGCCTGAAGCCCGCCCCCGGGCAGATCTGCAGGGACGCGCTACCGCATCCCTGCAGTTCTTGACCGGGGGCTGCTACGGGGCGGCGGGTAAGTTTTATAAAAACCACTTTTGAAGGTGGTTTTTATAAAACTCACAGCGCCACCCCCAGGGCTGTGCTAGAGCAGTTTGAGGTCTAGAACCTCACTTTTTTTAACTGCTCTAGCACAGAACCCGGTGAAGAAGACCTCCTGGAGAGGTCGTTCTAGCGTGGGCAATATGCCCATGTGGAAATGGCCAAAGAAAACAAGCTGTTGAAGGGGATTGGAGGAACAGACAGGATAAGGTGGGCTTGTGCCTTTGGGTTACGGTTGATTATTTCAGTTAACTCCTCAGAAGTTTGCTTGTATGCTTGGGTAGAGTTGTGTGAACTTTCTGCGCCCATGATCTAAGGAGGTAAGGATTAATCTGCTCATGATTGCCTTTGTAAAAGAAACACTTTCCAAATGGTCTCCCACTGAGAGAACAAGAGACAAGGAATGATATCATGTGATAAGACCCAGCCAAAGACACTGTTATCCCACTGTAAGCGAGAATTATCAGCTTTGTCTGAAAAAGCCTAGAGTGAAGGCTTAGTGCCTACTTTGCTTCAGTCTTTCCCCAAAAGGAAAACAGTGCTCAACTTGGTGAAAATCAAATATGATAAATGTAAGGTTCTGTATTTTATCTGAGAAAATGAAATGCTCAAATATATGATGGTTGACACCTGGCTTGTCAACAATGCAAGAATGTAGGGCTCTTAGTAGCCCATAAGCATGAGCCAACAGTGTGATACAATGCCCAAAATACCCAGAACAATTATAGACTGAATCAACAGGAGAACCAGTAGGTGGGCTGAGGGACATAACTTTATTGTGCTTTAGTCAAATCTCACTTGTAATGTTCTGTACAGTTCAGGGTACCACAGTTCAAGAAGGATGTTGACTAGCTATAATGTGTCCAGAGGAGGGAGGACAAGATTGAAAAAGAACTGGAAACCGAGATCTATAAAGAATGATTTCGGGAGCTGAGTATTTTTAACATGGAAAAGAGAAGATTGTGATATAATAGCCAACTTTAAATATTTGGAGGGATGTCATGTAGACAATGTAGCCAGTTTTTGTTTTCTGCTGGTCCAAATTCTAGGACATGAATCAATGGATTCAAGTTTCAAGAAAAGAGATTCCCCATAAACAGTATGAAGAACTTCAAGATGGAAAGAGCTGTTCAACAGTAGAATGAGCTGCCTTGGGAAGCAATGGGTCAGAGGTCTTTAAACAGCGGTTGGATTGCCATCTTCCACAAACAGTTTGGCTGTGTATATCTGCATGGCTGGGCACTAAGTGGCCCTTGAGTTCCATATGAGTCTATAATTCTGTCTGTTTTTATTTTATCTGCCTCGCTCTCCCCCTCTCTCACAGTCTCTTGCTTCCCTTTCTCTTTCCTTCCCTAGGTAGTGTGCTGCTAGGAAAGAACAGATAACTTTTGCACAATCTGGAATTGATTCTTTGGAATTAGGCCTGGTGTCATGCCCCTGCCCCAGGATCCAGAAAGGGCTCTTCCCAACAGTCAAACCCTAGGAACATGAGTGGGACAGTGCTTACGGCAGTCAGTGAGATGGAAAAGAAAGAGCTCATTAATTAGGCCACAACAGGCCAGGACGCTGAAGCTATATAACCAGAGGTCAGGACGACAGAAAGAGGATAGAATCTTCTGACTCCATTGGTGGTGATAGCCTTGCTGACTCCTGCATTTTCTGCTCGTGTTCTTCAGACCTTGGACCTTTGCTTGGACTATAGATTCTGCTCTTGGACACTCTCTCCCTGGACTCTCAGTAAATTCAGACTCAGTAGCTCTGGACTACTTTTGGACCACTTTAACAAACGCAGTTTGCTAGTTGCTGCTGACTACACAGCTGTGCAGGCTTGGCAAGCTGCCAGCATAGACACCTATGACTATATTGTGTCTGTATGGCCACAGGGTGCCCACCCAAAATTTAACATACAAAACTGTTCTGTGATTAGTCCTTGAAATCTTGTTTTGTTTTTCCCACTTTCTTTCTTCCTATGGACTGAATGCATTTTGTAGCTGTCATGAGATATCTGAGAAAATTCTCCCTTCCTCAGGGAGTGATCCTTAGTAAAGATGTGAAGAATAGTCACAAAAGGGCCTTTTCTTACCTACACAGATATCTTGACATGTTAAGACAGTCAGGTGAGGGCATGCCAGCCTCCATAAGATTTCTTGCCTCCAACACAAGGTTGGAAAAAGGAATGTTCCCCCCGCTTCAAATTAAGGCTGTTTTCCATAATTTGCTGATTTTGGAGAAGTGAATGTAGCAGGTCTGCATTTATCTTTGCCTCTCCCAATTAGGGGAGGTTAGGTATGTCTGCCTTCTACAGACTAAAACCTGTACTGCATACTACTGACAGATTTTAATTAACTAAAATTAAATTACTCATGTTCAAAACAAGATGCATAACTCAAACTTCAGTTTATTATCCATGCCAAGTTTCAGGTATCTTGGTTTCATAGTCTTGGAGGTGTAGGATAATAAGAGACACACATGGATGCATAGTCTCTCTTATTTTAGATCTTGTTCTTTACATTCCAATAGCTCATTTTCAACAAGAAGTACAATCGATATCACTTATTCAGATGGTTTCATTTGACCATTTTGGCTTTGTCTTCAGCAACTGATTACAGTTTTTACAACTGTCCCAAAAATGTCACTTTACTTCCCAATTTTATTTTAGGGCTTTTTAAAAAATAAAAAAATAAAGCTTTTCATCACTCACTGTTTGACTTCCCTCTTTGGTTTTTGATATATCCACTAGCACAAAAATGCTATCCTTCAGGAATGAATGGATGGTCCTTGGTAGAACTCAAAAATGACATCTCACACTCTTAAAACATACAGCCTCAGATCTCTTAAAAAAAACACACACACGCACAGCACAACTACTGTCTAGGATTGACTTTGTCTGTGTGTATTTTTTTTTTTAAAGTCATTGCTGTTGTGCTAGTTTCCACTTTGTGTACTGTAAAGGCTTGGACTTTGCCTTCAAGGCACCTGAGCAATTGTTTTTCCTTCAAAGCCTGCAGATTCACAGTGCTCTTCAATCACCACCAGCTCACTGAAGTTCTCAGCCACTTATCAGTTGGATCACAGCTTTAGCTTTGCAGAAGGAAGGATGCAGAACAAGAAAGAAAGGATTTTTTTCCCTTCCCCAATCTTTTCTTGGCTTCATGCTATATGTTCACTCTGTTCTTTCTGCTTGCATAAACACACCTTTATCGTGTCTGGTAGCCATGAATATCTTTCTCCAATTTCATCAGAAAAAAAGAATGCATGTCTTCAAATTCTGAAAACTCACAAAAATAAAAATAAAACCTACGGTTGAGACTCAACTGAAAGTGTCTTCCCCAGCTTAAGCACCCTATTCGTAGCTTGGGGATTTGAGGGATACTTCTGTGATTTCATGGTGAGAGGAGTTTACAGATTATATCTTTGTAGCTTCAGTAGTATGGTGTCTGTTCCTTTTTTGTTTTTTAACTTTTTTAAATTGGTATAGAGTTTCTTTCACCAGCTGCTTCCCAGAAACTGCAATGTCCCCCTAGAATGTTCCTGGTAATTCTGAGACATTACGGAGGGGATTAGGGCCGAAAATTAAAATAGAGGCCACTTCTAAGAGCTGTTATTTTTCCCCAGAAAATTCCCGTAGCCCTTTGGAAATTAGTCCTTTCCCCCTTAGCACTTGTAAAAAGTAACTCAGTGAAGAAACGTTCATTGATCTCAATCTCTCTCTTATTCTCTCTCTCTTTCTCTCTCATGTATTTCTAGGCAATGCTATGGACACCTGCTGACATAGTACATAGTCTCTGAAAGCTCATCTATATATCTAAAAGTACGTTTCTGTCTCTGAATGTGTCACTGCATCCATCACATGCAAATAGTTAGGTTTCCAACCAATGTTGAAGATATTCAGGATGAGCTGATTGAACATTTAGACAACCTGGCATGGCACAGGTGAAATGCATTTGTGAGGAGCTGGGGGGTACCACACTAATTCCCTGAAAAGTACCAGAATGGATTCACACCAAATTTGGAGCGTATGTCTAGATAGTCTCAATTACAATGTGTAATACATGGTATATGTAAAATCTACTCTAAGGAAGTCCATTGTGGGACACTGAAGAAGCTTTACTGATTCTATATTAAACTGTTGAGATGCCACACAGTGTTTTCTTTTCTGCAGGAGACTAACACGAGCATCCATGATGAACTGATGACTATTGGAAGTGAAAGGGTGAAACTGAACTTGTAATATAGATACATATGATGTAAGGAAGGGGAGAATAGAGGGAGAAGAAGATGGAGAGACCTTGGTTCCTAGACTGTCCTTTACCTACTCTGATCTATGCTGATTTTCCATCTGGTCCTAGTCTGGTATTCCTCGGGTTGCTGTTCTCATGTCTTCCTTCTTGTCCAGACTTGAGCTTCTCTCCTTGGAGAGAAAATATATTTACTTCTAACTTCAGAAACTGAGATCAAGCAGGGTTCCCTGACTCTCCACTTTACACAGAAATAGGTATGTCTTCTCCAAAACCATGCAGTGGTTCAACTATTCCCCTCACAGAAGGAAATATCCACGTGGATTATTGATGCTTACATAATCACATTTATTTGCTATCTATTTATATCAGTGAAACACAAAAATGGATGAGCAGCAGCAATAAAGTTTGACTGAGGATAAACATGCTAGTACTATGATATTTAGAAGCAATAATTTGAAAGAGGTCATTTTGTGACAGTCCTTTAATGAAGATTTCTGGTTATCTGTTCTAGCAAGTTAATAGGATGTAGGTGCTAACATGCCCTCTGGACTAATCTACATGATTTCAGATGGCTGATCCACTTGTGGGGCCCTTGACAATCTCTTCCAGCAGTGCAGCCTATTTGTATGCTCCTTTTTATGGTCTGTAGCATCTGCTCAACAACAACACCTGCGAGCAACAACAAAAATCCATTCTACACAAGACACATTATATCTTTCTCTCTATTACACTTCTCTTCTACCACATACTGGAAATCCAGATAACATTATTTTTCGCTTGATGCAGCCTCATGGTTTCCCCCAACACTTGTTTCCCCAGATCTGATTGGTGGCAATCCCACCCCCTGCCACAAACACACCCTTAAAAAACCAATTGCATTTGAAGGCAATTTGAGTACAGAAATGTAAAGCACTGTTAAGATACAGGAGGGACAGGTGGCTTGCTGATGTTTACTTTATTCTGTTTCATCATTTTCTAGGAGCATTATTCCTTATCCTCCAGTATTTCTTCCTCATTATTTATTTGTCTGTAAGGTTTCCTGATTCCAAAGTACTGATGCTGGTGAAATATCAGAAACAGACCTTGGAATTCCAGAAAGTCCATTCCAAAAGGAGAGGTTTGTAACCTCTAAATCACCTTTTCTGATCAAAACCCAAGTATATATTCTTGATTTCTAGTCTTCTCATTTTCCATTGCCCCTCCATTCCCCAAATACATTCTTCGTTTACCTCAATGTTGCACCAGTGCCCGCCAATATTTTGCAGATGAAAACTGGGTAACAATAACAAAAGTTATTGATGAGGAAGAAAAGACAAGCTGGGGAAGCCTGCAGCAGTTTGTTCTTGCCTCTGCCAGTTGGGAAGGACAAGTTGGCACTGGCACACCCCTCTTCTCCCCTACAGCTGAGTTAATTGAGTGTAGACTACTTTTGCACTTTGAACTCAGTTTGCAGCAATTGAGGGAATCTGAAGATAAAGGGGAAAATTGGGAAGAGGAGGGCAATATCACAGGCTTCAGGTACTGCTGCAAGGATTTATGTCTCCCTGTTAACCCAAATACACAGAGAATCCAAGTCATCCCCAATTAGTAAGGGTACGTCTTTATATATTTTGTAAAACAAATATTGGCTTTTCTTTTCTCTTTCACTCACTAGTCCTTTTTTCTAAGGGCTAAAACAAATCCCTGTTTAGGGGATTTTAGCAGGATTCCTCCCTCCCCACACAAGAAACATAGTGTCATTTCAATCTTTTAAATATACACTATCCACTCCCCTACTCATCTGTGTGATAATAGTAGCACAACATTTAATATGGCAAAAGAGGTTCCAAAATTAGAAGCCATCCTTCCAGGATTTGCCTCTGTGCTGCAAAAGGCTTCTGAATCCATTCCATAACTTCTGGTTTCAGGTGGCATCAACCCGACAGTTGTTACTATGAAATTAGTGCTGTAGAGCATCACACTCTGGCGTCTGAAAGACAGATTTGTCAGCAACTGATGTTTTTTTGTGTGAAAGGAAAAGTCCATTTTTTGGCAGTCAAAACATCTGGGTGGAGGCCATTCATGTAATCCATCCAAACTCTTCCTATTAACTATCTGATGAAACATTTCTGGCATTGTTTCATCAGATTTGTTGCCAGTCCAGTGATAATTAATGGAATTATAATCAGCTCTTATTTCATTCCAACTTTTAAAAAGAAAAAAAAGTATTTTTTCCAGTTTGTTCCAAAGAGTGAGAGAGAGAGAAAGAAAGAGAAAGGAAGAAGCAGGCCACGTTTCTGTTGAATGGAACAACAACAATATAATAATCTTATAACTGTTTGCAGGATTTCAGCTTAGCCCAGTGAAAACAGTCAAATTATCCAAGCCTGCATTTTGATTGACACTACTCAAAATTTTCCAGCCAAACTCTGTTCCTTCATACTGGAACCTGAGCATATGCTATCTATCAGCAGAGCTATGTTGATTTCACAGAGTAGAAGTATATAGATGCCAAGTACTGCACATCATTCTTTTCTCTTGTTATGTCTGTCTCATTCTATTCCTTTGGCCTCCTCCACAATAGAACAAGCCAAGGACTGCAGGGATAGCTAAGCCACGCTGACACCACCTCCAGCAAGGATTGTTAGGGAATGCTAATTCACATCCAACAGCCCTCCATTTACTCTAATCTAAGACAAGCAACACGTCCCCTCTGAGAGCAATTTCTGGAGAAGGAAGGGGGTGAATATTTTTTACATCCCCCATGTAGAATACCTACAGAGTTATGCAGGGTAAATCAAGCAGCCATCTCTCCTTTAACATGATTCCTGGCCTTCTCAGTCCCTGCTTTCTTCACACTATATTCACTCAGTTGTTGTCCCCAGAAACAGACAGATGATGCATGCCAAGACTGCTGATTCCTGTTACACGCACTGATCAGAGGGCAGCGATTCAGCTCATTCTTTGCAAATACATTACAAGACGTCTAAAATGTCCTTTAAATCTTCTCAGAATGAGAGTGACTTCAAAGGTTCTGTGTCAGCTCTTGCCCACTCTTTTTATGCCTCCTCTACAAGCGTTTTTATATTTAATGCGAATAGTGAAAGCAGCTGGTGGTGCACAGAATAGCCAAGTCTTTCTTAGAAGAAAGACTAATCTCCTTAGAAAATGCCATGGAAGGAAAAATCAATCCATGTCCAAGAAGTTGGGCTGGTTGGACTTTTCCCATCAGATAAATGAAGATTTAGTTTACATTCCCTCAAATTACTTTAAAGGAGAAAGAAGGAGAAAGAGAGAGAGAGAGAGAGAGAGAAATGGGGAAGACTCACGTGTGGATATCCTTTTCCATCATGTCCATAAAACAGGTTTAGCCCACACATCTTAGTCCGTTCCATATCCATCCATGCTCCAAATATTTCCCGTCAAAATTATCACCCAGAAATTCAAAAGCTCATGAAAAGGGAATGTTCATAAATTAAAGGAAGAGTTCTCTGAAGAGCTTTTTGATAGCCAGAGATCAATCACAAGGCATTTTAGACAGAAATTATTATTCTCAGAGTTTAAGTATCATATAATGGCAAGGCATGTCTGTGCCAATCTCTTGTGTTGTGAAAAATTGCTACAAGACAGCTTTGCTGCTCTTCTCTCCAGAAGTTGTATTATCCATGGAACAGAATCTTTTGTCCTGACCAGCCATATGACGAATGTGTTTCTGAAAGCCTGACATGGCAGCATTTGCTTTGCATGCAAATTCTACTTCAGGAGTAACAATATACTAAAAAAATTTGTCTCTTCCATTAATTGTAGTGAACAGAAATTATGGCTAGAATTTGTTGGTGACATACACAGGCATAAACCCTCGTTTACTCCCACATGTGTCATTTTAAAGTCATCACAGAAGGAAGTATCCAGTACCTTGTTGGACAATGGCCCCAGATAGCAAGGGCAACAATAGACTGTCTCGGGAGGCATTTCCTTCAAGTGAGAGCTTTTAAAACAGAGGTTGGATGGTCATCTCTCAGGAACGCTTTAGCTGTGGATTTCTGCACTAGCCAGAAATTGAAATAGATGGCCTTTATGGAGGCTTCCAGCTTTATGATTCAATTGCTGGAATATGATTTGGACTCCTTCCCACTTAAACACATGGAATGGAATGTTACATAAGATGTGTTGTGAAATAATTATATCTGTATTGGAAAAAAACAGTGTTAATGATAAAGAAGTCCCTCTTTGTCTCCCCAGCTCCATCATCATCATCATCATCATCAGTCCTTCCTTCTTCCCAATTTGGAACTCCAATTTAAAACATATGGTCGAGAGTCCACAAGAGACAAAAGTTAAAATAAGATTAAAGAATCAATGAGATGAAAGAATTTAAAAAAAAAAATTAAAACAAGATTAAAACATGTATCGTCAAACACAGACACATACACCAGCACAACAATTAGCAAGATCCAGCCCATTATTTTGGCAAGGTAGTTTTGCTGTAGTTTTCAACATTTTTCATTGTTAGTTTCCAAATGTAAACACTTCTAAATATCTGAGACGTCCCCTGAGAATGTAAAAAATCACTCAATTTCTGAGTGGTTTTCAAACTAAGTGGAACTCAGCCACCTAAGCTTGCTGTTAAAAACCAGCTGTGGTATTTTGCAACAGCTGGATCAGGTAAGATGTTGTCCCCCACATACAACACGGACACTCTCTGGACACATCAGCTTGTTTATTCCACTGATGCATCTTTTATCAACTATCCCACTAAAACAATTTAAAAGCATTTCAAATGTAACAATGAGGATAAAAATACTGTTCCATTTTTAAAAGGATCTGTCTGCTTGCCCCTTTTCCCAATGACAGTCCTTCAGATATTTAAAGATGTTTATTTCTATCACTTCTCAGTTTTTTTCTTCTTCTACCGTACTCCTTCAATCATTCCTGAAAGGGTTTGGTGTTCAGACTTCATCATCTTGGTTACCATCCTCTGGACATGTTCCAGCTTGTAGAGATCTTTCTTAAACTACAGAATTCCAGATGAGATCTGAGTAAAGCAAAATAAAGTGGCACTAGTAATTCTGTTAATTCAAACTGTTGATACAACCCAGGCCTGAACTCACTGTTTGCCACTGAATCACTGTTGACCTTTGTTTAGCTTGTGGTCTGCTAACACCCATAGATGCTTTCCATATATGCCTGTGTAATACCTATGAAGTCAGGTATTGTGCAGGTATATATTACTCACCCTATATTTCTGCATCTGATTTTTCCTTCCCAAATTTAGTGATATACATTTATCCTTGTTCAAATTTATTTTATTAGTATTGGCCCAGTTGTTATTGTTGTTGTGCACTATCACATTCTTTTTGACTTATGGCAACTCCGTGGTAACCCTATCATCAGTTGTTCTGGGGTTTTTTGGAAGATTTATTCAGAGGGGGTTTGCCATTGCTTTACTCTAAGATCGAGAGTGTGTAATTTGCCCAAGATCACCCAGTTGGTTTCTGAGGCCATTTGCAATCTGGTATCCCAGAATCCTAGGCCAGCATTCAAACCACTACTGGCTCTCATTGGCCCAGTACTCTATCCTATTAAGGTCATTTTGAATCCTCATTCTGATTTCCAAGGTATTAGCTATCCATCCTAGTTGGATATCATCAATAATATGATTAAAATGCTCTCTAGTCTTCCATTCTAGTCATTAATAAAGATGTTGATGAACAACAATACCTAGCACAAAGTTTTGCAACACCCCACTTTTCCTTTTCCTAGAGGACTAAGAGGACCTGTTAGTGACCATTTTGGTTTCAGTCCATCAACAAGGTACAAATTGATCTAACAGTAGCAATTTCTAGCCTACACATTACCTGCATATGTGCAAGAATACATGGGGGAACCTTGTGAAAAACCTTTCTGAAATCAAGATGCATTACATCCACGGCATTCCCTTGGTCTACTGAGAGAGGAGTGGAGGGAAAGAGAGAGAAAGGGTAGGTGGAGATCTAGTTTGGGATTTTTTTTAATTATTTTTTTTTGAGACAACCATTCTGGCTTTTAGTAATCATAGCATTTCTTTTTAAGCGTTCACAGATTGATCGCTTAACAATCTGTTCTAGAACTAGATAACTGATATCAAAGTGACTGGTCAGTCCTCATGTTCCTTTTTTTTGTAATCCCATGATCCTTTTCAGAACTGGGGCACAATACAGCAAGGTCATTGCTGTTATGAGTAACATGCATTGCTTTATAAATAACTGGAAATCCACACAACCACAGGAGCTCACTAGTACCACCATAAATACTATGGGAAGGAGTTTTTTCCTGCTCACTAATGCATCACCAAGTTGAAAGAAAGGACAGAACTTTTTTCTTAAAAACAAAGAAAGAGAAAGAGAAAGGAAAAGAAAGGAAAGGAAGGAAAGAACTAGCAATTCCAGAATTCCTCCCTCCCCACTCTCAAATTAACTTTTCCAAGCTCTGGCAGAGGATTGAACCAGAAACTGAATTTGGGATATATAAAGAGCTTTGCCTTTCCTCCTATGCTGAGTAGGTACACCATTTGGCTGCAGGAAAATAATAGGATAAGCCAGGTTTTGAAAAGCCTGAAGCAATGGACAGAATGATGTGGAGAACTAATGGAGAAACAGAAGGCTAATAAGGTTCAGGAAAGGTGTTGGTTTCATTGACTTCCTTCTTGGAACAGAAGGGCTGCTACCATCCACTGGAGGCTTCCAGTTCAGTGGGGTGTTTTCTCTGGTGGAATGAAGGGGCACTCTGCATTGATCTGCCTAGTTGCCTGCATCCCCTGGTACCTGGTGAAGTGGAAGACCCTCTACTATGGTAGGCATTTGCACTAGGTTTACAGAAGGAGAGGGAATCAATACATATTCCACTCAGCAGAACTGCAGTCTGGGAATGCTTATGCCAGCTGAAAAGAAGCCAAGTTCAATCATATACTTTTTCTCCAGTTAAATATGTTGGACTTTTCACTGGGTTTTTAATATCCTCATCCTTAGGAAAGATAAGTCGAAAACCCTGCTGGATTGTCCTACTGTTCTTAGGATTATGGCCAAGATGTGACAGGAATATTGTGGCCAGGATATGTAGGCAACAAAATGACAGATGGGATAATATGCAGAAGGAAAACTGAGAAATGATATATCTTTCTTTCAGTTTTGTGGCAAATGTGAAGCCAAAATTATTGTTGGAAATGTGTAGTGGAAGATGACAACAGCAGAGTACCAGAGAGAGCCAGTGGAGAGCAGTGCATTAATTTGCCATTTGCTGATCCAAAGGAAGTGCATGGGAGCTATTACACTTTGGCAGCAATTTTGTTTTTCCCTTCTGGAGTTTCAAAAACTGTAGTACACACTGAGACGGTTTTCATCTGTTTTTTTTTTTAAGTGCCTTATTAGCTTCCTTCAAAAGCAAAAAGTCTTGAAAGAAAAGAAAGAAAGAAAGAAAAAAGAAAGGAAGGAAGGAAAGCAGAGTGTTTCGGGGGAGACCCACAACATCGTGGAGTGATGTCGGGGTGGGAGAGGGGCAGTAATCTTGCCCGGATAATGTTGTCATACTTTGTAAAGCCTTTAATGCTGGAATTTATTTATTAATGATGCATGGGTTATTACCCACCATCTGTCTTGTGTTAGCAGTGGGCTGTTTCAGATTATGATAATGTGTTTCTGATTTGAGTTGCGTTGAAAGCCAGAACAAGGCATCTCATGTGCAGTCCTCTTTGAGGCCTGCTGTTTTCAATTCCTCTTCATAGAATGGGCTTTTATTTGATTTGTTATGAGGATTTTTTTTTCTTCTGTTGCCAAAACAGCTGCAAGCCTGGAAGGGAATGAGACACAGGGCCACATCAAACTTGTTAGCTCGTAAAGAAACAGAATGTTCCAGGAACAAAAAAGAAGGAGAGAGGGGGAGAGAGTGAAAAAGTGCAGAAGACAGAAGGGGCAGGAGAGAAAAAGAGAGAGAGACTAAAAGCAGAGGGTGTTTGGGAGGGAAAGAAGAAGAAAGGCAAAGCAGAGTGAATGGCTTAAGTTTTCATGGGGGTATTTGCTTGGCTCTCATATCAAGGTTATGTCAAAAATGTTTTGCAATTATAAGCAGCATATAACAGATCGTTGTGTTTTTAATTTAATGGCCCAGTTAACACAGAAAGAGGCTTCAGTTCCAAAAGGCTTTTCCAAAGTTTTATTACTAGTGGAAAGCAGAATAATATAGAAAACGCCATCCAAAATAAGCTTCAGAAGGAAGGAAGGAAGGACGGAAGGACGGAAGAAAGAATGAATAAGGGCTGTACAATCTCAAACACACACAATCCCAAATACAAGCACCACTGAACACAGTGGGATTTATTTATAAATAAATAGATATAGGATTGGGCTGTAAATATTCATTCCAATAGAAAACAGAGACAGGAGCAAAGCTATCAAAGACATGGGGAAATAATGTCATCAGTTACTCTCTGTGAATGTTCATATTAAGTCACAGATGCTCTTTGTCTCTCTCTCTCTTTGGATTTCTAAGGCTAAATAAACAAGTGGACATGTTCCCAATGTCTTGTTTGACCATGTTGCACTCCAGATGAATACACTTTTCACCTGAAGAATTTGCTTGGAAAAGTTCTTCTGGGCTGATCAGCTGAAGAATAACACTCCTGTGGTTGCCTTGAAAGATTGTGGACTTACACTTGTGTCTCTCACTAACAGGATGCTGGCTAATGGCCTATATACCATTGCTATTCTCAGAGTAGACCTACTGAATCAACCAAGCTTACGTAAGTGTTAATTTAGCAAGTTGCTATGGATTCCATGGGTACACGTTGAGTAACTGGATTTAGGCCAATGAAACTTACTTTTGATTAGGCATGTATAATATCATACTATTATGAAAATACAGTGGAGAAGAAAGAGGCCTTCTTAATCTGGCTCCTCAGTCTTGATGAATGCATGTATTTTCTGGCATTTCTAGCCATACAATAAAGCAGTGTGAAATATATATATTTCCTTTGTTCATCTGCAGAGTGTATGAATCAGGGCTTGTAGAGTAGAGGGAACCCACATTTTACAAATTAATATATCTGTGAGGAAGTAAAAAAAAAAAAGAGATTAGAAGAAAAAAATCTTACAATTTATACTAACTGGTTGCTTTGTCTATGCTTCATTAAACTTAATTGCTTACCTGCTATTAATTTTGTTCTTGCTTTCAAAGGACATTGTAAGAACAAAGAGGTAAATCAGTTATTTGAAGTTGTTTACACAGTGCAAATGAGGGCACAAACTGAAGAGGATTTGCATATTAATTAGATATGGAAATGAGGCCAAGCATTGAGTTCCAGATTTGGACTTGAGTTTCCATAAGTATAAGAACATAGAATGTGTTTTCACTTGATCCAATTCCTAATTCTATTGTTTAGAGTCACTGGGGCCTCACAGCTCTCTGGCAACAACTTGCTGTAAACTATGAAAATCTCACTCTCTTTGTCTGGGAGAGAAATACTCAGCAAATTAGACCTTTACCTCAGCTTGAGAGAACGGAATTCTGTCCAGTAGACTTGACTGAAGATATTTTCAAAGTTAAAGTTATTCCAGTGGAGTTTGAAAAATGAAACCCAAAAATTCAACTAAGCCCATGTTTAGGGTTAAGCAATCTAGATTGCCAGTCTTGTAGGGCACTGGGCTCAAGAGTTTCTATTTGACTGTCCACTCTATTGTTGAAAGAAAATAGTATATATTCACTTCCATTGTAGAACTAGTAAAAGTGACCGCCCTGGACAACAATACTATAGTTTTCATTTTCATTTGCAGAAAAACTGTGATCTGTGAGGGTTTGGCAAATGGAGTGGCTGTGACCAAAAGAGGTGCCACAATATATTGTTTTGTAAGACCGAGATGACTCGTGCATACAAATATTGTATTAAATTCATGATGGGTCACCAGTGCAATAAAACAATATGGTTATTCAAGGGATGGGCAAATGGAAAAGGACACTAAAGATGCTCTCACCTAGTGCATCATCTAATCTTGACCAGGCCCCAACCAAAATTACAACCAAATTATGTGGGATGGGATAACTAACATATATCTTAATATTTTTCAAATTGATTCCTTTATATAAATTCACACAGAAGTGTGTGATTCATCCATTTCAGGCTATAACTGATCCAGAGGCTTCTTGAGAAATGAGAAGGGGATCCAGAAACAAACTGGACTTCCGTGACCCATTGTCCAACTTACACTGAGTTCCTGAACTCCATGACCAGCACTCCCATATTCAATTTCTGTTAGCCACTGAGAGCAATCACTGAAATAGGATTGCTAGAACCTGTTGGTGACTAATGGTGATGTAACCTTCAGGTTTAAGTATATTTTTTTCACACATTAAGGCAAAGAGATGTCCAATAGCATTTTGGGCAACATTTTTGTTCCACATGTCCAATGGTAGATGGATGGCTCTCTGGTGTAGTTCTATACATCTTGGCCATAGAGTAGGCAGGTGTGTCTGTCTCTTTGTGGTACAGATGAGAAGGATATTCCCCATTATTTGTTATCACCCTGCCCGGAAAAAAAAATGGGGGAGTGGTACCTGACACTCAGAAAAGTCTGCTGGTAAGAATAACATAGCAAGAATTTTGTGCAGCTTTTGCCTGGTGTTTGTACATTCCAAAGTGTTTCATTAAATTATCCTGCACAGAAACAGATGTGGATTTTTGCATTAAAAATATGGAGTTCTGTGTGGAAAATATGTTTCCAGAAATACATGTGGGGTACTATGCATCTATAGCCACGTCTTTATAGATCTATCTTCTGATGCTGCCACAAAACCCACCTTGGAAGCCACTCAGGGAATTGTAAGTATTGCAGAAACAGGTTCTCCCTCCTCCTGACATCAGAAATAGACCATCTTCTCTGTTGCCACCCATTCTTCTTATCATTGTAGTTGAGAAAAGAGAAGAGTCTGTGCCTGCCCTTTTGTTGATATACATCTTGCTTGGGAGGCGTGCCTCTTATTTAATCCTAGCTCCAATGTACCACAAGAAGAGTTATTGCACCTCACAAAAATTCCTACTTAAGATTATTCAAACAAGTAATATATATGGCACAGCTGGTCTGATTGGTTTTCTGGAAGAAATTGAATCTGATGTGTGGTGATAGTAGCTAGAGACATATTCAGGAATTTAACAGGAAAAGGTTAGGCCAATGGTTAACCAGGAACTGCCAAATACCCTTGTGATCCAGAATGAGTTTATAAAACATCTTGAAATTTCAAAATTATAAAAACTGTAAAGGATTTTGATGAGTCAATCACCCAATCCAACATTCTTATTTTATTGAATATGAAAAGAGATGAGAACAGGAAATTCCCACTTGCTAACTTTAACCAACTGAAAAACAAAATTTAGCTAAATATCAACTCATGTAAGGTACAACAGGATCAACTCACGTTCAAAAACACTGGCTCTCTGAAATTAGAAATCAGCTCATTTCACTCGGTTTATATTAAATGTGGTATGCCATAATTTCTATGTTATAGTGTATGAATAGTTGCATGATGAACTGCATAATTGTCATGGTGGTTTTTGATGTGGCTACATAGAGCATGGTGTCATATGGTTTTTACAGACTCGTGAATTGTTTACAAGTTCTTCCCACAACACACTAGAAAAGCAGCTGTGGCATGATAGCCATAAATCTGTATGCATATGTGTGAATATCCCTTTATGCTCCATCCAACTGCCATGCAGTGTAACCAGAACTCTTTGTGTGTCCTGGGCAGCAACACAGTCCCTTTTTGCACGGCATTTTCCATGCGAAAGAGGGCCGGGAGCATTGCGCGATTGTGAGAAGCGATCTGCACGATGCACTGACAATCATGTGACACTCCAGGGGCCAGTAGGCGCCGATTGCACACTTTTTCGTTTTCGGCTAAAAGACGAAAATGGTGCACAATCGCGCATTGCTCCTGGGCCCCGCATGCACTTACTTGGCGTGTGAAGCTTCCAGAGCCACACTGGTCATGCTTTATGCCCCAGCGCAGCTTGGGAAAGTCCCAGGCTGTACTGCAGAAGAAAGAGGCAGGGCTCTCGTGCGAGCAGGCAGCTCGTGCGGAGCTGAAGGACCCCAGATGCGAGAGCCTTTCGCTGGAGGCTGCTTGCACAATCCCTGCACCCCAGCACTGGAAAATGGTAAGGTGCAGAAAGGGCCACAGTTTTTTAAGAAAAGTCAGGCAGAATATGTCTTCTGCCGTTGCAAGCTAGCAGGCAAGTGCAAGTACAGTAAAGTTGGGGCCAACTTTCACCCCTATTTCCCCACAGTGGGCCACATTGCTGCTTTTTTTGCCAAAAAACATCCTAGCAGTCACTTTCAGTTATAACTTCCAGGGAAACCACAGAGTAATGATCAAAATTGACTTCTAGTTCTTATTTTTTGGATGATTTGAGGATGGAGTTGGGGGATTCTAACAAAATTCTAGACCAGGGATGGGCAACTGCTGAAGGTTATGGGGAGTCCTTAGAGGGTTCCACCCCAACTGCAACCCCCTTATCCTTTTTTTTAAAAAAGTTTTTTTTTCTACAGTCACTTCCTGTTTACTTCCTTTTTTCAAAAGGCCCCTCCTAGGCCTAAAATGATGGTAATGGGGAACATGGTGAATATTCCCCTTCCTCTTAATTTTTTTTTTCTCAGGGAATTTTGGAGGCCACAAAATGGCCCAGGAAGTTCACATGTGGGCCAGTTATTGCACTTTGCCCACACTTGCAATAGATAATTGAGGAGAATTTTCCAGGGGTAAAAATGGAGGTAGAGAGGCCCATGTGGACTTAGGAAAGAAAAAAGGGTTGAGGGTAATGCTTGGCCTATTCACCACATTTTTTTTTACAACTGCTATATACTTACAAAGTAAAAATGAAGACACCCAGGGTCAAACATTATCAAACAGAGCAGGTGCCTAACTCAACCCACAAGTAAAGAGAACTGTTGACTGCCAACTTAAATTTTGGGTTTCTCCCATCTGCAGCCTTCTTACGGATCAAAGGTGCTTATATACATTTACCTCCCAGAGAGAGTGGTGAGATTAATAGTGCTTTAAAATCTTCTAGGTAAGTATGTGCTCTCTAAAACCATTTATTTGTTGTCCAAAAATGAATGTACATTTTCAAAAAGTTATGTGTTTCACAAAATGTCTCAGAAGTTGTGGTCACTGCCCACTACCAAGTAAAATTGTTAGACAAACATATGCTATTATTGGTTTTCATTTGCTTGAGATCACACTGACTCATAGACTCTTTTTTTAAGAGAAGATGTAGCTGAGTAGATGTTGGGCATGTATACTTATTGGCCATGGGTTTTTATTGAATTGTAGTACTTCATTGGATTAAGAGCAAATGAGACACTGAGGTGACATGATCTCATAGAATCACAAAGTCATAGAGCTGGAAGAGACCCCAGGGGCCATCCAGTCCAACCCCCTGCCATGCAGGAACACATAGCACTCCCAACAGATGGCCATCCAGCCTCTGCTTAAAAACCTCCAAAAAAGGAGACTCCACCATACTCTAAGGCAGCATATTCCACTGCCAAACAGCTCTGACCATCAGGAAGTTCTTCCTGAGGTTCAGGTGGAATCTCCATTCCTGCAGCTTGAATCCATTGCTCCTTATCCTAGTCTCCGGAGCAGCAGAAAATAAGCTCACTCACTCCTTGACATGACATCCCTTCAAATATTTAAACATGGCTATCGTGTCCCCTCTTAACCTTCTCTTCTGCAGACTAAACAAACCCAGCTCCCTAAGCCTCTCCTCATAGGGCATGGCATCCAGACCCTTCACCATTTTGGTCACCCTCCTCAGGACACACTCCAGCTTGTTGATATCCTTCTTGAAATGAGATGCCCAGAACTGGACACCATATTCCAGATGAGGTCTGACCAAAGCAGAATACACTGGAACTATTACTTCCCTTGACCTAGACCCCGTACTCCTATTGATGCAACCAAAAATCGTGTTGGCTTTCTCGGCTGCCGCATCAAACTGCTTGTGGTCCACCAAGACTCCTAGACCCCTTTCACACATACTGTTATCCAGCCACGTGTTCCCCATCCTATATTTGTGCATTCCATTTTTTCTGCCTTAGTGCAGGACCTTACATTTCTCTCTGTTGAAATTCATTTTGTTAGCTTTGGCCCAGCTTTCCTATCTGTCAAGGTCATTTTGAATTTTGACTCTGTCCTCTGGCATAGTAGCAACCCCTCCCAATCTGGTGTTATCTGCAAATTTGATCAGCATGCCCTCTACCCCTTCAGCCAAGTCATTGATAAAGATGTTGAATAGCACTGGGCCCAGGACAGAACCCTGTGGTACCCCAATAGTCACTTCTCTCCAGGAAAAGAGAAGCCATTGATGAGCACTCCTTGGGTTTGGTCCATCAACCAATTACAAATCCACCTAACAGTAGCCCTGTCCAGCCCACATTTTACTAGCTTCTTTGCAAGAATGTCGTGGGGAACTTTGTATAAACCAGACAATTGAAGAGGCGGATTTAAAGTAGTGGTGTGTCCTAACGATAAGCCCCCCCCCCCACAGGTCCTCACTCACCTATTTGGAAAAGAGCCAATTCATTTTGGAATAATGCAAAGATTGTACAGTACCATTTGGCTTTGGATCTGAACCTTGATTGTGTTCTTAACTGCCTTCAAGGTTGACTCTGACTTAACAGCAAACTTATAAATAAGAGACCTCCCAGCCACCCTGTTATCAATAGATCTTCTCACATCTTTCAGATTCAAGGCTGTTTCTTCCTTAATTGAGTCTATCCATTATAAAGTGGTTTCCCTCTTTTCTTACCACCTTCTACCCTACCAAGCATTATTTTATTTTCTGACAAGTCATGTTTTCTCATTATAATCCAAATCTTCGTAGCTCCCGTTGACTGGGATACCTGAAGGGCAGTTGGGCTATACAACTGCTTGCCTGATTCCTGAGACTTTCAACAGTGGCCTTTGTTCAGGTTCTACTGCTGTCTGACATTTAGTGTGTCACTATTGGGAATGAACTTTTTTTTTCTTATTGGTGGCGCCATCAGCAATCTCTATTCTAAAAAATCTCTCACACCAGGATTTTTTAAATCTGTTTTAGCTTTAAATTGTTTTTATTCCTGTGGTTTGCATGTTTATGCTGCTTGTATATGTCTGTTGTTGTTTTTATTCTTACCAAATTTTAAGTGGTTTTATCTGATTTTCAGAGCCATCTTACCTTGTTCCAGTATGTCCTATAACTACTACGCATTGGTAAAACATAAGCAGTGCGGATTGCATTACTTGCTTACTTGGGAGCTCAGTGGACCTTACCAGTGAGTAGAATTGTGTTAAAGATAAATAATGTGGTTTCTGGAAGAGTCATCCTTCAAACATGTTTCAAAATGTGCATTTCTCTGCTATTCATTTGGGTGGTCCTAGATTGTGTTTACAGCAGTCAGATTAGGAAGAAAATGGAGAATGACCCATTTAACTTGTCATCTTTGGAGGTAAAGTCATGACTCTTCTTTCCAGCAGGGAGCAAAAGATAAGTGGTCATTAAGAAAAGCAAGGCAGCTGCAAATACAGCAGCAAGGTCATTTACACAGACCCTGCAACCCCAGTTAAGATAATGTGGTTGCTTTATTTGCCCCAGAGGCCCTAGTCATCACATAATTGCTATTCTGTTTAAAAAGAAATCCGTCTAATCACTTCACTGGGCTATGATGCATTGGTTTCCCATTGACAGTACGATAACATTAATTAGATCCTTTGTCCAAAGGAAAACTATGTCATATCATTTAAAAAAAAAAAAAATGGAAAACATGAACCGCATATAGCCGTTCATAAAATGCAATGAAATTAATTAATTCATTTATCTTACTAAAATATGAAGGAAGCCAAAGAAAAAGGAAGACGTGTAACCTACCCAGGTCGCTGAAGAGAAAGAAATTATATTGGAAAATTTCCTGTATATCAGGAAGGAAGGAAGCTGTATTAAGAGCAAAGGAAGGAAATTATATTAAAATGTCTCCATCCAATTAGCAGAGAAAGGAAGGATCTGAAATGAAAAGCTCAAATGATCACTGTCCTCAGTGTAACTAAAATGGCATCTGTCTCTAATTCAAGATTAATATTTTCATTTACTTGGAATGAGAGGTTCCATTAATTACAACATAACAGTCTTCTAAACAAGTATATTCAGTACTACAGCCTTTGTGGTTTTCTTGAAGACTTTATTCCCAAAAATCTCAAAAGTAGTTCTGAGCCACTGAGTGCATCCTAAATTAATTGTTCATGTCAGCAATTTCAGGATGCTTATTAGTTAGTTCTCCCTATAGGAGCACATTTTCCCTAGTTCACTGTGAATGATCCCCCAGCAGAAAATAAGCTGAAATGAAAATATAGGAATGAACCTGAAAAACAGTTCCATACGTACAGTCCTGAACACTGTATATCTACAACTCTCTGTGGGGCCACTATTCAATCTTTAAATCAGATAAAATGAATGCAAAGAGATGATGGGCAAAGATGGCTGTCAGAGTTGTAAATGGTTTCTTTCTGAGGCCCTCTCCTTAAAACTATATGTGACCCCAGAGATTTGTGACTAGGTTTTTAAAAGTCAGTTTTTTCCCATTAAAGGCAATGTACATGTGTGTGGTGATGATGATCTGAAACAAAATCAGAGCTTAACAAAAGATTATTTTTTGGACTACATTTCCTGGAACACCACCACCACCAGCCCTTCCTAGCCAACCTGACTAGTGTCTGGGAGTTATGATCCAAAAATTTACTCTATGCTCTGTGTCGATAGAGTTGATTAGCACACACACTCCCCTCCAGAAGTGGTAGTCTCAGCAGGCAACATTTCTGTCACGCCAAGCTGATGTCAGAAGATGAAGAGAGGAGGTTACATAAGCCTTACAGATTCCTGCTTGGCCTTTTGCCCTATTCGTACTCAGCCCACTCACTGACCCTAGGGTATCAGTGCAAACTTGAACTGGTCACTCTGGGGCTGGGTAAGATTTTTTTTTCACCATTGTACAGCGGATTGGGAAGATTAGAAAAGGTGACATGAGAGTTTTTGCCTGCCCTGCATTGGTTGCGAGTAGAACTCAGACTGAATGGCTTAGGCAATATCTTTAACCCCATTCGATCACATTTGGCAGGATAATGCAAAATTGTGGGATCTTGAGTTATTGGTGGTCACCCTTGGTGCACTTTTTGGGTAAAAGGAAGTTCTTTAACATGCACTCCAGCTTGTGTGAGGCTTGAAGCTGAAGAGACGAATCACCCTCAGGACCAGCCTGGGCTTACCTTTCTCCCAAATTCTAAGTCACAGGGCTTGGTGGGAGAGACTGGAAAGATCTTCCTGGTTGGATTGGCCAGCTGGCTGATTTTGAATTGTAGGATTACAGGAGGGCATTGGAGTGTGGATGCTCACCCATGAACAGCTGGGGAGATGAGCATCCAGGCTGGTTTCCACACTTTGCAGGCTCCACTGCAGATTTTGGATTATGAATTTAATAAAAATGGTCCTTAGTTTACCCTACCACTGTTGTCTACCTCTATATTTCTGGATGTTTCTAAAACAAACATTTCCAAGCTCCAGTCATATAATTGGACATGAAGGTCATCCATCCCCACCCCTACCCCACTTACCATTATCCCAATTTAAATTAATGCTCCACCAAATCTACTATTATCTGTTGAGGGAAGAATTAGACATTTGTCTTCCTTTTCATGGTAGATAGCAGCAGGGAGGGGGAGGGGGGATTTTAAAAACAGCTGGGTGAAGAGTTAACTCCTCCATTTGCCAATACTTTGGAGGAATGGGGATTCTCATAACTGCTGTAACGATATCTGCCTCTCATCCTCAGAAAAGATTTCTAAGAATGACTTCTCATGCAGCATGCAAACACAGTATTTGGATTTCCCTCCTTGTCTTAAAAAATATGAAAAGTGCAGAGTAGACAGGGCAGTGTATGATATTATATCTTACCCAGTGAAGTGAGAAATTTGATGCTGGAAAAGTATTCCTGGGAGCCCTTCCACACTGCACAATTAGAGCATTATGATTCCATTTTTAACTTGGATGGCTCCATCTTATCAAATCCTGGGATCTGCAGTTTACAAAGGGGCATTTAGAATGTTCAGCCAGATAACTTTACTGCCAGACTGAACTAAAACCCCCAGGAGTCCATAGGAAGCAGCCATGGCTGTCAAAGTAGAATCATGTACTATAATTGTATAGTGTGAACAGACTTCGGATCATAGTCACCACATGAGGAATTTCATTCTATTACCATGTTGTTGTTGTTGCAGTGGTGGTGATATGCCTTCAAATCATTTCTGATTTATGGGAACTCTAAAGCAAACTTATCATGAGGTTTTCTTGGCAACATTTGTTCAGAGGAGGAGTTGCCTTTGCAGCTGAGAGAGTATGACTTGTCACCCAGTAGGTTTCCATGAACAAGCAGAGATCTGAACCCAAGTCTCTAGAGTTGTACTTCAACATTCCAATCATTATACCATGTGAGCTCTCCCTGTTATCATGTACTTTATGCCATGTATTAAAAAGGTATACATAGTATACCTGTGTATTCTGGTATATTCTGTATACCATGTATACAGAGGCAGCTATGATGTTGCTGTGAAAACTGAATCCTAAAATAATAATTTGGGAATGGAATTGTTCCTACCCACAATGAATGAGCAACAATCTCCTATTTAAAAAATAACTTTACATCATTCTTCACAATTTCAGCCTAACTAAGGCTATTTCTGCACGTCATCACATCATTCTCCACAACCTTTTCTGTTGTCATCACAGCATCATCCTAGCCTTTGTCAGGATGGGAGAGTGTCTCCAATGCTGCCCTCTGCACTTGTCCAGCTGCCTGCAGATGTGAGTGCAAGCAGCACACGTCTTCTTTCCTCACTGCAGCTGGCCTCTTTCCCATGCTGCACCGGGAAAGGAAACATATGCTTCCTCCTATTCTGAATGGCCACCAGCAATGCGAGCATCATGTGATCATGCGCCATTAACAGATTTTTTTTCTGTTAATGGTGTATCACACAATCGTGACTGGTAGGGATGCGTTGGCAGTGGGACCATGATGAAATGGTACAGCAGCACGACTCATGAAGTTCTGCCAGCACATGAGAGAGAGAGACAGAGACTGAGACTGAGACAGAGAGACAGAAAAAGAACTGGAGAAATCTTCCTTTCTTCACTTCCCTAAACTACCTCCTTCTCGCTTCAACTCCAACTTCCATCTGCCCTAAATAAAACCTTCCAACTGTCCAGTTGCTCTCAGAATATCTGTGACTTTCCAATCTCATCTCAGGAAAGAAACCCAAACATACTTAAAGTTTTATAATCTGCACAACTATCCAGACAGTAGAAGAGCTAATCAAATCATCACCTATTGCCCTTTTACTGCCTAGCAAAGATCTCTCTATTCAATGAAGCTTTTGGTAGCTCACTTATTGGTCAGGACAGGACTTTTACATTTATTTTCATAAATTAGTAACATTACTTTAACTAAACAGACTTTTAAAAAGGTAGTTACTATACTTTTAAATAATTTTTTCCTCATTTTTGTGTTTGTAACTGTTTCTAATTTTCAAAAATACTATAACTGGCTTGTTTGTCTGTTAAGATTGCACTGTTTTGAGTTTTTATTCTTATCTATTTATAATTATTGTTGTGAGATGCCATGAGTCCCTCTTCTGGGAGAAAGATGAAATATTACACAACTCAACTCAACCAATCAATAAGTTTGCCTCCTTCCTCAAAATGAATTTGTAAACTTAATAGCTATTTTCTTCAAAAAGAAAAAAAAATCTACCAAAGAGATCACATTGATCAAGCTCCACAAAGTCAGGAAACTGGAACTGAAGGCTGATACTTACCAGACAGATACACAGAGAGGAATAATTTGGTGCACTGTTACAAATCATGCTTCCTTACAACTGAACCTCCATTCATCCACACTTTGTTTTTTTATGGCCTAAATTCTGATAGGGGAGATTGGCTGTCTTGGAACAGCTAATTGCTTTTACATCGTGTTGGCCTTATTCTGAACTTTGTTATATTGCTAGAACAGCAGTGGGCAAAGCCTGGCCCACAGAGGGCATGTACCCCTGTTTTTTGTGCCTCCTAGGCAAATAATAATAATAGCAACAACAATAAAGATTGTTCCAAAATGCTCCCAAAGGACTTCCACAAGGTGCGGTGGGCATTTCCGCTGTATTTGGAAACTTCGTAAACCTCAAATATTTTACATTTTTTTTGCCTCCAAATGCCTGAGAACACCCTATAGGAGCTTGGAGGCTATTTCCACAATATTGGGGCAGGGGGTTGGGGAGCAAGGCCAATTTATGTGCAGGAGAGGACTTTCATTTGAAAAAAAGAATTGAATAGGAAGTTGTTGTTGTTGTTTTTAAAAGACCATCTTGGGCTCCAAAAGGTGAGAAACGTTCCCATGTTCCCTAGAGCATTTTTGTGGCATTTGGGCAGAAAAATCTCCCTCCCCACTCCAGGAGTTGATGTAATGTAGGGATGTGCAGGTCTTCAGGGTTACCCAAGGGGCTTGTTTGGCCCCCTACCCTTTCACAAATGCCCACCTTCTGCTAGGAGAATCATCCTGTGGATTGGCCTATGCAAGGACAAGCAGACAATCTGTTGCTATTCGGGTGGGGAATTCACTTTTCGTTTTATGACAGTTACCATTACAGCTGCTGCATTTTGTGCTGTTTGAGAGCTCTTCCAGTGCTGAACTCCAGTGTTGAACAACTTGGAGCTATTACAGTTAGCAACTTTGCATGCCCATTCTCACTAACTACAAGTTTGAAAGTAAGGCAATTTGTGCACGACCTTGCTATACCACCATAGCAGCAGATTGTGGCCAGGTCAGGAGCCATGCTACCACATGATGTTGTCACTATCCAGCTGCTATCCCGTTCCCCAGTGTTGCAAAACTGCCATATTCTATTTCCAGAAAAAATCCATTAAGAGCCTGCATTAGCACCTCAGTCCTGTCACTGGCTCAGTGTGGTACTGTTGTAGCACTTGATAGCACTTCCAGTCATCATGAATTCAGCACGGACTATGGGCGTGCCCAGCTTGTCCCACCCTCCGTGACTCTCTGCATTTATTTTGAAAGTTCTCCTTTGAGTTAACACTTCCTTTTTTAATGCAAAAGTGTACTGCCGTGTTTCGTACGGCTTCAAAAAAACCACCAAAAACAATCAGGGGTGGTGGGATGGGTGAAGGTGGAGACAGAGAGTGGCGAAGGATGCTGTGGTGCATAAGGAACACTGGTGGCAATGCCACTACTCATCCGCTGAAGGAGGAAGGGTGAGGACAACAGTGTTCCTAACCCAGCAGCATCACGCAAATGGCAACACCGCAATTGTAACAGTATATCATGCTAATGGCCTCTAGTGCAGAAATGACCTAAAACTATAAACATTTAAACACAGTATATATTTATGGTGGTTCCCTGTTTCTTGGGGGGTTTTCAAACCTCTTTTTCTTTTTGCAGCCTGTAGCCATTTCTCATCCTTCATTCTCTTCCATATGATTATGGAAAGAAAGGGGTACAGCAGTCCTGCAGCTCTCAACTGACACATAATTTATATTAAAATTTCAGAAGCCTTAGATTTCTTTCTCATCTATAAACACTTACCTTCTCAAATCTTTTTATTTGTTGTTGTGTGTCTTCAAGTCATTTCCAACTTATGACAACACTAAGGCAAACCTATCACAGAGTTTACTGGGTATGAGAGTATATGATGCACCCAGGGTCACTTAGTAGTTTTCCATGGATGAGTAGAGAATCAAATCCAGGTCTTGAGGGTCATACATTCAAGTAGCTTAGAATTTTTTGTTATAGAGTTCAAGCTGTAGTGCATTGAACTGTATTAGAATTTTCTAAAGAGAATTCTAAGTACCTCACCAAACTACAGGAAGGAGCCACAACAACATCAGATCTATAATTTAGTTTAGTACATATACGGAACATGCTGAATGAGCTTCTGAAATGGCTGCAAATTTAAGTATAGATGTACTTAAGAGGAAATATGAGATGGGAGTAATTTAACAATTAGTCATTAGATTAAGAGCTACCATTTTAAAAATATGGATGTATGAGAACTGGATATACACAGAGGCTCTGTATTCAGTAAACCCAGTGCATAGTGGTATAGTTTAATTTGAAATGCTTCCCCCAATAAGCATCACCACCTTGAATAATAAGTCCATAAAAAATATAAAGTGAGTTATGTTGCATTCTTCATAGAGACAATCCCCTGAAAACTCTGCACATGGTGAAAAATTATGATTCACCTCCCCTCCTGTTTTCTCGCTTGGTCACAAAAAGTCACATATTCTTTAGGTAATAAATTATGGTAATAAAAATATGAAAACCATGATGGAGGGAACTTAAAAGAGTACTATTTCTTATTATCTCTGGGGAATATTTTCTTTAAGGGCACCACAATGAGCTCCAGATCACAACATGCTGTATGGAAAATAGCCCAGACTCCACAAAAAAATCATTTAACAGGCAAATGGGGAAGATCTCAATCTCATTTATTGTAATTGTCACCAGAGCAATCCCACCAAAAGAAAATGGCGGTGCTTGTAGACTGTAAAGTAGAACCATATTTTGAGATTTCAGAGCAGAAATAAATTCTAAGAAACATAGAGTTCACTAGGGTGGGAGTGGGTGGATAATGTTTGAAAACAAATTCTTGAAATCATGAAGCAACAACAATGAAACAGCTTACAGTTTGGCAATAAAAACTAGGAACAGTTTGAATTGGTTCCAAATTTAGTTATGCTTAGAGTAGGTCCACTGAAAGCAAGGTGACTTGTCAGTCATGACCTACTTGTCACTGGTCTCCTCTAAGCATGACTATGGATCCAACTTCTTCGATCTCTTGTAGCCTCCACGGTTAGCCATGAGATTTGAGGTGTGACGCTAGAATGCTGAGGTACTACTGCTGACATTCACATATTAGTTCTGGTATACTGGCTGCATCTCCCACCCCATATTATTTACAAGTTACATTAGCCAATTGAGGCATGCTAGTGTGTGCCTCTGTTTGCCCTCTACTTCTCAACTCCATTCAGCTTCATTAGGTCTAGTGCAGGCAACTGATTTGTGCAAAAATCTTGCAGAATAAATCACTTTTGTTCCAAGTTTGCAGATGATTTAGAAAGAAAGATAGAGACCATGGTCTGAATTCAACAAAATGATTCTGCAGACAGACATCTTCCATGGCCCTTTCCGCACCTTACCTTGTTCCGGCACTAGGGTGTGGGGATCACGCGAGCAGCCTCTGCTGAAAGGCTCGCCCTTCACTGCTGCTTCAGCTCTGCACGAACTGCCTGCTCGTGTAAGAGCCCCGCCTCTTCCTTCCGCAGTGCAGCCTGGGACCTTCCCAGGCTGCACTGGGGCAGGAAGCGTGACCAGTCCAGCTCCAGAGGCTCCGCATGCCAGGTAAGTGCACACAGGGCCCGGGAGCAATGCGTGAAAAGGTGCTGGATCGGCCCCTGCTGGCCCCTGGAGCATCGCATGATTGTGAATGCGTCGTGCAGATCGTTCCTCACAATCGCACGATGCTCCAGGCGCTCTTTTGCATGGCAAATGCCATGCAAAAAGGGCCCAAAACTAGAATCAGGCTGTTCCTCCTTGCACTTCTTCCCCCACATCTGCAACAGTGATAGAAAGAATATCTGTAATTATATATTCCTTGGTCAAAAGACAGGTTTCTTAAACAGTCAAGAAATTCTTCCAGGAAAACTAATAGATCACAGAGAATGCTATGCAATTTTCTCCCAGTATTTGAAATCCTGATGAGTTGCAAAGGAACTATTGCACAGAGAAAAAGACATTTTTGTGTGTGTTTCACACACACACGCCTATTTTCTGTGCAGAAAATAACTTATTATGCCAAAAAATAAAAGTGCACCACACTTTGGACATTTGTAAATGGAGAAAATGCTGTGGAAGAATATTTGTTTTCACCTACAGCAGGAAGAAAACCCACATTAATCATTCTCACATGCAAGGATAAAATAACCAAGGATTTATATCCATAATTAGGAATATCCTCTTTAGATGGATAGGGAAAACCCTCCAGAGTTGGTTTTTAGGGAATGCAAGGGACATTACAGAGGAAGGAGAAGGGAAGAAAAAAATATCTTTCATTGGCAGTTGGATGCCAATGTCATGCACTATCACGCAGAACTTGGAAATGTTACCTTTCAGGATGACACCTCCCAGAATCCATAGCTTCTGGCCATGCTGACTGGTGAATTCTGATAAGTGTAGTCCAAAACAAAATCTAGTCACTGTTTGGATATAATCCATAAACTCACCAACAGTTGAAATGCATTATGAGCCCAGCTCTTCAAAAATCTGGCTGGCCATGATCTCTGGAAGTTCATAGACAGGTGGAATAATAGCTGAGCTTTCCGTTCACCACATCTGATAGTTAGAAAAGTAAGCAGACTTGAAGAAGCTGCTTATTTCTGATGATGTCTTACAGGGGTTTTTTTTTTTAAATCAAAGTGGAAGCATTTGTAAATTCCATAAGTAACAAGATGTGTTACTTTAACAAACTCCCAAGTTACTCCTGAGGACATTTTTAACATCAATCACATAATTCATTCTTCTTTCATTTAGAGTGTAGTCCTAACTGGCCAAAATTGCTGAAGACCACCTGAGCCAACATGTGGCCAGCTGAAGCTCTGCAGAATCCAACCTTTCGCAGCCTAGGAGTGCTGAAAATTGCTTATGACTGACCTAAATTTGTGTTTGCATATTGGTTGTGTCTCTGGACTGGAGAAAGTTTGGATTTGACATAATTCAGGTCTCCCTTGCTTTACCTTCTCCATCACCTTTTGGCTTGTCTTTTGGCAGATCTTAGCCAGTTCTATTCACAGATTGTTCAGTTGGAAGATCACTGAGCTGCGGAAGAGGGTTTTGATGAGAGCAGGGCATTTCTACCAACAGCAAAGATTTGTTCTTCACTTGCTGCTAGCCTACAGCTGGGGCACCTTTCAGGTAGGATTGCACTACCTATCGGTAACATCCATCCAACTCTATTATCTTATTTTTCCCTTTGCAAGAAAAGGTGAGATCGCCTGGGAGAAGGAGTTGCATAATTATTACATGAACAAATACCTCCTTAGATTCCTCTTTCCTCCTTGATTTTTGAGTTAAGGCTGAGATCAACTGTGAATTTCTTTCATGTGTACTTTTTACTCTTATTGAAAACACACCTGACACACACACACAGACACACAGAGCTCTGCTAAAGAGCTGGTCTGCTTTAAGAATCCGTTCTTTCAAATCTCCTGCCGTCTGTCTTGCCTATGTGTGGTTCCCAGAGCTGGCACTGGTTTCTCATTAGCACTTTCACACTTGATTGATTAAAACAAGGCATCCGCC
Source organism: Iguana delicatissima (assembly GCA_948472985.1). NCBI lineage: Eukaryota > Metazoa > Chordata > Lepidosauria > Squamata > Iguanidae > Iguana > Iguana delicatissima. Next base: position 137,229 of record CAOKZL010002989.1, read on the forward strand.
AAACTCCTTAATCACTCCAGCATTCTTCCCAAGGCAATTTCATTTTACCGTATATCATACACACACACACAGACACACACACACAGATATATCTTACTATATATATATATATATATATTACACATACACACACATAAACTATTTAAAATGTTTTGGGACAGGAGAAAGTACCAAACGTGTTTCTTGGTTGTTGTTTTTCAACCCAAGTCCAACATTTAAACATCTGGACAGTATTGAGAGTGAAAGGTTCTGAAGCCCTTGTTACCCTCACAATCTGTTTTCTGCTGCTCTTATTCAGTACTCTCCCCATTGTTGACAGACAGCCCTGCCTCTGAAAGGATTAAGTAGAGCAGAGAATTAGTGGACTGGTGGTTGCTGCCGTTAAGAAAATGTTTAAATAATTGAGGACTTGGAAAGCGGGGCAAAATGGGGAATGGGGATAAAGAAAGGGACATGAAACATGAATCCAAATTGATTGACAAAGAAATGTGAGAAGAATTTTTTTTAAAAAAAAAGGATAAAAGAAAGTGGAATAAAAAGAAAGGAATGAAAATAGTCTCAAAGTTAGAAAAGTAAATGCTTGAACCTTAAAAATAAAGGAAGACAATTCTATTATATTTTTGACCAAATGACACAACACAGATTACCTTAGAGGAGGGAAAAATAAAGATCTCCTAAAGCCATTTTGAGACTCACAGGTCCTTCCTTGCCCTGCATACCATTTTGTTTTTTGTTCCTCTCAAAGGTTTGGCAATTTTCTCATTCACTTCCTGTATAAAATAGCCCCTCGTTGGGCTAAATGCAGCCCGGAGGTCATAAACAGGGTAAAGCTGACCCCTTGCTCTATTGGGGGATGTTGAAGGATGGTTGAAGGCAACTTTTTTGCAGTTTTTCAGGGGTGGGTTCCCAGCTAGGAGATGCAGATTTCCAAGGGCCTCAAGGAGTGGAGAATCAAATGTACTTCTCCTAACCCTTGCCAAATGCCCACCTGTACCTTAAACATCCCCTGCAATCCTTCTCAAAACGATTACAGGAAATGATGGAACACCACCATTTTGAGACGGGTTATAGAGGGAAATTGAGGTGGTGTGGAGGTGGTGATGGAATGGGATATTTTCACTTTTTCATGCATTTAGACATGATTTGGAAACAAAGTTTGATCAAAAATTGCACTTTTCAAATGGGGTGGGGAGACTAAGACACTAGTGTGGGGGTGTCCATGGACTGCATATGACCTATGGGCTGCACTTTACC
>CAOKZL010002990.1:0-153047 GCA_948472985.1 Iguana delicatissima
CATAAGCCAGAGTTTCCCTGTCCCTGGTTTTGAAAGTGCCAGCAACGCTGCAATGGTAAGGGAAGAATGGTATAAAAGGCTGGTGGTTCTTACCCATTGCTCTACCAAGGAGTATAGAGGAGATTCTTCTTTTGAGAGAGAGAGAGAGAATACATCTAAAAACTGTCATACTCAATGTTCCATCCCACTGTCTTTACATTCTGCTACACATCAATATGGCTAAAAAAAATGGAATCTAGGATGTGGCTAGGCAGGTAAAAATATGCAAGCGTGTAAATGTACAGGCTTGAGACTTACAAGCTGGCCTGAAGTTACCAAAGACAGAAAAACAGTTTAGCTACCATTTTGGAAATAAATGGTTCCAGTTCCCCAGCATTTGTGGCAGCTGCTTTGTGGTACTGTGTTTAGAAGGCTTATGGAGCTGCCATGATTTGACTAAAATGGAAAACAGCTAAGTTATGGCCTAGGATTTTCATTATGCCCTCCGTCCTATTTCTCATCTGTAACTTGAGATTGAGTCCTGATTTCTGACCTTATGTTCATTGTTTTAATTCCTGAGGTATGAATGGTTTACTAAACTCAGTGTGGTATAGTGGTTTGAACTGTGAGTATGGAGATCAGGGTTCAAAACTGCACTCAGACATGGAAACCCATGGGTGACCTTGGGCAAGTCACGCTCTCTCAGCATCAAGACAAATCTTGCCAAGAAATCTCCATGCTGTCCATAAGTCAGAAATGGCTTGAAGGCACATAACAACAACAACAAAGCCTAAATACCCTAAAAGTACCAGATCCCATCTGATTTTGGAAGCTAAGCCTTGGTTAATATCTGGATGGGAGACCACCAACAAATATCAGATGCTGTGGGCTAGATTTCAAAGGAAGGAACTGGAAAACCACCTCTGAGTATTCCTTGCCTAAGAAAACCCTATGACATGATGGGGTTGCCATAGGTCAACAGACATCTTGAAGGCATGTATACACACATACAGACTCATCACTATGTGGGAAAGTACAGTTGCTGCAACACTTGTAGTAAGGGGGAAAATGTGTCTTTCACCTGAATGCTAGGCAACCTATTTTTCCTAAGTATAAGAGCCTCAGGTATTAACAGTTATCCTTCCTCAAATAGAGTTGCTTCATTCCCTCCTTCCTCAATGACTTTAGTTGCCTTTTTCTGCACTTTCCCCAGCTCTACAATAAAAGGTGTGGCAACCAGACCTATTCACAATATTCCAACTGTGGTTGTACCACAGATTTTTGCCAAGGTATTATGATTCAATGAGAGGCAAAATAGTTTGTCCTCATATAAGGCAGATTCTTATATCCATTTTGCCCATCTCAATTATAGCAAATTTAATAATCGTACTGTGGCAAGGCTTGTTTTTTTGTTCTCACAGACTGGTATGGCAGCTTCTCCTCCCTCCATCTGCTAAAGCACCTTGCCACTTTATACAGCTCTGCCATTCCCTTTAAAACATCACTTTTGTGTAAAAGGGGTAAAGCCTTTCAGTTATTATTTAGAATTACTTAATGATCTATGGTAGTATGGTTCTGTTCAATTGGAATTACTGGAAATTATTCAACTGAGTCAAAATCTATAAATATATACTACAATCTTTATTAAATCTTTATTAAAGTAACAAACAGTATAAAGTATTTCATATGTCTGCCCAAGTTCAACAAAAATTCATAATGTGTTTAGACAGCTTCTTATGTCTTTACATCAGCATAAAGGCACAGGTCTCTCACATACACAGCCCCCTGGCTACCCTTTTGCCACAGGCTCGGTTTCCAAATCTAGGTCTGTCATACTGGAATGGGGATTCCAGCGTTAAACTGGGGTTCATACCAGCCTCCAAGGTTGACTCTCATCCTTGGCAAAGGCTGGCAATTCCCTCAGTGTTATTAATCCTTGCTGCCGCCGCTCACTGAATTATTAATCAGCTGGACAGTACAGTGACACACTGTCCAGAATTAACAATCTCTCAGCTGAAGGATGTTTCCACATCCCCCCTTCTGAGTGATAGAAGTCCTAGCTAGCGTGTGCCAAAGGCTGACATGGGAATGGAGAGAAACAGAGGTTTTACAGAAAGTATTTATTCAAGGCATGCAAATAAACAAGACAATATCACACTTGAGAGGCTCCCCCCTCCCAGGTACGCTTAGTTACAAGAAGTTACAAAAAACAGATATAAAAGCACAGATACATTCTTAAGATCAGCCAACTCCCAGAATAATAAAAAGCCCTAACGCGACTATCTTATTCCTGGTTACTCACAAGTAGGCTCACAGGCTTAGATCGTCTAAGCGGGAAGAGAGAGAGAGCCAGGAGGCCAGGCATGCCTGCCTGCCGCCTGCGAATGGCTCAGATCTCATCTCTCTTTGTTGTCCTCCTCTTCTTCCTCTTCCCTGGCCACATGGTCTCCCAGAAGTTTTATAAGTTCTCCATCAGAAGCATCTCCAAGCATTTCCAAGATGCCCACCTCTTTCTTTGTGGTTGGTCAGTTCTCACCCTGTGACCTATGATGCTGACCCACCTAAAATGTAATCTAATCCCAAAACCTCATTAACCCTTGGTTTACCTGGAGAGGAAAGTATCTCCCTTTGCTAAGCCTAGATAATGGGAAGCCCCATTTTCACAAGATCATTCTCTATTACCAGATTCAAAAAATGGGTTGATTTCTCTTCTGCTCCAATCTCTAGGCTTTCTCTGAGAAAACATACCCTAACACAACCTCCCTGAACTGACTGAGAATTCTCTGGCTGAAGGACTGACGTTTAGCTCTTTTTCCTGGAAGTCAGACTCCAAAACAATTCAGTGTGCCTGCTGTATATATATTTCCTTCTTAGGATACCAACCCCTCCTTCTTACTAATGGGCTGGATTTCTCTCTGGAGTGGCCATTCTGATTGCCTGGCAACTTGTTGCTGGGGAGCTTCTCTGACACCCAGGATACCTACTCCCCTAGGGTTTGTCACAAACACATTATTTGAGAAAACTCCCCAGAAAGTCCAACATTATCACACTTAATTTAAAAAGAGGATGCTTCTCAGAAATGGTGAGCTTTGGTCAAAAAGTAATTGAAAAAGTGAGCCAAATCTCTTCAAAATGCTTGTGGGATTATTTAAAATATTGGAAATAGAAGCTCGTCTAGACCATAAGCCATGTGGTGCCAGCCGTAACCTTATGCAGAATGAGGCAACCCCATCCCTCCAGCAGCAGAAGCTTGAAGACAGTAGTGACAGCCTCTCAGCTATTGCTTTCCACAGTTGTTCTCTTCTGCCACAAAACTTGTCCCAGACCCCATAGATCCCATAAACTAACTTGTTGAAGAATGATGAAAATACCAGTCGAGCTCACAAGGCAGTCTCTACTATTAGGCAGAGTTCGGTGATTGAAGGTCTGTCACAAAAGATCAGTATAACTATTATTCATTTATTTGGATTGCATTTTTACTGCCAGGAAGAGAAGAGGGACATCTGAGATTTTGTGTCTCAGATCCAAAATAACTTTAGCTCAGGGCACTATGCATCTTGAGCTGACTCCAGCTCTGACTCCATGGAATACCAGCATGGTTTGTAAGAAGAATTGGGAAGTCTCTAAACGTCAAGAATGCTTCCTTCAGAAGATGATACTTATTTCCAAATGTTGAGAAAAGGGAGCAGAAACTTTGGCTGAAGAAATGTACATTTGACAGGCAAGGAAAACATTTTAAAAATGAGCATAACAAGTATAATGAAAATAGAGCCAGCACGGTATAGTCATCTGAGCATTGGACTACAACCCGGGAGACCAGAGTTCAATTCCCTACTCGGCCATGGAAGCCCACTGGATGACCTTAGATGCGTCTCTCGCTCTCGCGCACACGCACACAGCCCCAGAAAACCTTGTGATAGGTTCCCCTTAGAGTCAACATAAGTCAGAAGCAATCTGAAGGCACACAACAACATAATGATAATAAGAACAACTTATATCTGGCAATATGAGTCTAATCCTGGCCTAAACAAGTTACATCCCAAACTAGGAGGGTAAAGAAAATGGTCAGACTTCCTTTGGCAGGCCTATCTCATGCTTAAGTAAGAGAAAAGGCTAGCACACAAACAATAATGAATTCCTTTAAGTAAATAAAAAAAGGATCCTTTTTCTTATGACGGACAATCATCCAGATAATGTGTCTCTTCATGGTTTTTCATATTTGCAGTGCAGAGCTGGATCTGTCCCTAATCAGGGATGCAGCCAGGACTGATAACAGAGCAAATTTTCTTCTCTTTAAAAATGTTTGGCTTTGTTTGGTGGAAGGGATCTAGCATCTTTTCCTTGGTTGCTTCTAAACGTCAGCTTTCTCTTGCAATCAGGTTGGCTTGGTGACATCCCATCTGAACTGAAACCAGTACATGGAACAATCAAAACCCATAGCTGCAGAGTTCTGCCATCCTAATCTGAATTTTACTCTCTTGGTCAAAGTGTTAGACTGGAAGGATATAAAATGGTGGGGTGAAATTCCATGTTTTCCCCTTTATCTCACCAGCTGAGTGAAGTCAAGGGGGCTGTGCTGGAGCTCCATGGCATGTACAAAGAGACATTCTGCAGCCTCCTCCACCATAGCTGTACCTGGGTGTAGGGCTTCGGGAAGACTTTTTCAGTCTTGGCCCTGCTCTTTGCTGACATTGTCACAGCTGCCGCAGAGTCACAGTGCCTTTCGAGGCAACTGCTACATTACTCAGGAGCACACAGTAATTACTATGTTTTTGCTTAACTGAATCTAAACAGCTGTCCTCCCACTAACACGTCAGTTGAGGAGAAGTGACATTTTCCCACTAGACAAACTGCAATTTGCTATTGCTGGAGAAATTCTCGGGGGAGTGACTATTGCTTTGGCAAACATTGCAAATAACTCCTAATTTCTATGTGATTAGAGCAACTAATGGTTAATAATAATACTTGTCTAGACACAAATATGCGCAGAGCTCTATTTTAAAATATTCCGAACAGAGGTATTCATCAATTTGAGAAAGTTGGCCAAAATAATGGCAAATTTAGGACGATGCTGTTATTTCACCACGTTGTCTAACCTAGGTTGCCGTGACAGTTAGCTTACAATTAAAAATTCACTGGATGCCACAGCATAAATCACATTCCTGTTGCTGCTCCTCTTTTGTCTATGGTTTTAAAGTCGTTGCTATTTTATTGCTTAAATGTCCCTTCTACGCTGTTTTATGATTTTATTGTTGCTGTTTATGCAGAAAGCTTTCTTGTGGAGACTTTGGGATTAAAGGCAATATAAAAATACTATCAATAAACAACACAACAAACTAAAAGAAAGAAACTTTGATGCCCTGCTAGCAAAAGGATTTTGTTACAGGATGGATACGCCCTCTAACGTCCACTGTAGTAATTCGCAACTGCAGCTTGAGTTCAGAGGGAAATATTGCACCTAGCAGACCTGGACGAGTTGTTTTGCAAAACGTTATTACCACACAGCTTCTTCAGTTGTTTGTGACTGTTTCAAATCTAGTGAGAACATTTAACAAATCAAAGGTACAAGTGGCTGGATTTGTGATTGTGTATTTTTTTTTCTGTATGTTTTGAGTGGTGGTTTATTTTTAGTGAGGAGAAGGGTTACTTCATTGCGGCAAAATAAAAATGGGTCCCTTGAAGATTACATTTTATTTGCTACAAGTTTTCGCGGACTGCACCTCTTTTCATCAGATTGATGTGTTGCATAGATTCCTTTTTTCTAATTGCTGTTTCTGGCCCTTTCCACACTTTTCGGAAAATCGCGCTGCAACATTTCTAGGTGTTTTTTTTTTGTATGGGGTCCCGCGGACATTTTGTACAACGGTCTATACGTCTCAGCCTAAAACGTTGATGTGCGCTCACAATTACACACTTGGAATGGCCACCCCCCAAGTCTCCTCACGTCGCCCTCCTTCTGCTGTGATTGGCAGTTCTTTTTTTAAAAAAATGGCCCCGTGCGTATACGTGCGTGCTCACATGTGCACGCACGCCACCCCCGCAGTTCCTCCCACGATGACCCCCCCCCCATTCCTCCTGCTAGCCTTAAAATAAACCGGGACAATGTTGATTTTGCCCTATTGGGGGAGTGGTTTTTCGCGCCACAGCTGGCTGGAGTGCTTTTTTGCTCCCTATCTTTTGGTTTTTCGCACCCATTTTCTGCTTTTATCTTTCCCTGTGAGCATGGGGGAAGGGGGCGGCTGAATTTGCAAGGTCCATTTTAGCTGTAGTCTCGTTCTTGGATTTGGGTGGCTGAACTGGGACATCAATGGGCTACAGATTGTGCGAGGAGGTGCCAGTATTCCTCTTTGGTAATGCTGGGGAATTTCAGTTTTTATGTGACGCTGCTTGGAGGCTCCTGGGTCGTTCCACACCCGAGAAGATGGTGGATCTGGGAGCGGATGCGCAGGAGGGGTGGATCGAGGAGGTTCTGGAGAAATGGGATAAAGATCAGTGGCTCTACCATTTCCACATGACCAAGGCGACGCGTTTGAAGTCGCCAACCACCTGTGTCCCCACCTGAGAGAAGAAATACTGAGATGCGCCAAGCCATTTCTGTGGAGGAAAGGTTGCCATTACAGTTTGGTGGCTGACAACCCCTCTGATTTTCGGAAGCTGGCGAACACCTTCGGCTTGGGCATCTCCACGGTGGCCACGATAATCATCGAAGTGTGCCTTGCCATTGAGCATGTCCTGCTAACCCAATGTTTCCCTTCGATTGGAGGGTGGTCTCAAAAACCCATTCCCCCACACAACATCGCACACACTTCCTACGGGACCAGTTTCCCCCCCCCTTCCTGCCTCAGGATCCCTTTTGCTGACACTCTCTCAGCCTCACTGAGGCACCTGGCCGTCCCAAACTCCAAACTTAATCCTTGGTGTGGCGGTGGGGGGCGGGCCCGGGAAGGGCGGAGGGGAGAACGTGCAGTCTTCCTGGCCACGCCATTCATTGCTCTGACCAGTGGGCACGTTTCCCTTGCCAGCCACGCCTTCATTTTGCCACCCCCCCCCCCGTGTCACAAATACTGTTGGTGCTCACGCAAACCCTCGCCTCTCTCTACGGCGCCACCAGTTCCCTCTCCTTCCTCAGGACCCCTTTTGGCTGACACTCTCTCAGCCTCACAGAGGCACCTGGCCGTCCCAAACTCCAAAGTTAATCCTTGGTGTGGCAGTGGGGGGCGGGGCGGAAGAGGCGGGGGGGAGAACGTGCAGTCTTCCTGGCCACGCCATTGATTGTTTAACCGGGGGGCACGCTCCCTTGCTGGCCACACCTTTCTTTGCCACCCAACCCCCCCGTGTCAAAAATACTTCGCATGCCCCGCAAACCCTCACCTCTTTTAGTCCCACCATTTCCCCCCCCTTCCCCCCTCCCTGCCTCAGGATCCCTTTGGCTGACACTCTCTCAGCCTCACGGAGGCCCCGGCCGTCCCAAAGTCCCCCACAAACAAGGCATGCACTCAGTCCTGTGTGAGCGCGAAAGCACTAGGGGAGGCTCTCTATGGCTGCCCACCTTCAGGCAAACCCTTTCCTCTTCCCCTGGGGACGCGTGAGCACATGGCCTTGCACTTCTGCTCTACATGGGGTCTTTACCGCGTCTTCTCAGCAGCAGCAGAAAGGGGGCTTGCCCTTTTCTCTCCAAGCAATCCTTCCCCCCTCCATCCCCCCCTCCCTCCCTGCCTCTGGATCCATTTTGCTGACACTTTTTACCTCTGATCCCACCTTTTTCAGGTCATGGAGTTTTCTATCGGATGGGTTTCCCGCAATGCATTGGAGCGGTAATGGCACCCACATACCAGTGAGGCCTCCCAAAGGAAGAGGGGAGGAGTTTTGAATAGGAAGAGCTCCTTCTCCATCCTCCTTCAGGAGAGGGGACCATGAAGGGAAATTTCAAGACATCGTCCTTGGCTACAGGGGGAGTCCCCGATCTTTTGTCTTCTGGCACTCTGCCTGAGCCAGGCCATGGAGGCTGGGAGGTTTGTCCAGGAACCCAACCCTTTACCTTTGGCGATGTTCTGTTGGGCCCGTGATCCTGGGGGATGCCGTATACCCATTTTCCCGGTGGTTGATGAAGCCCTCGGAGGAGTTGGACCCTTGGAAGATGGCCTTCAACAGGGTTTTCCCCGGGTGCCGGAACATGTGGGCGTGCCTTTTGGAAGGCTCAAGGCACGATGGGGCTGCCTATCTGCTCCGATGACAGTGTCAGAGGATAACTTTCCCCCGGTTGTGAGTGCCTGCGTTGTTCTGCACAACATTTGTAAATTTAAGGGCCACATCCTCCACCCGGACCTTGCCCCACCCCCACCACTGGATCTCCCAAAATACAACTGTTATCCCGCGCTCGTGCCTCTGGACGGAGGATGGGGGGGGGAAACTTTGGGGATCCCATTGCCACCCTAATTGCTAGTGAGAGCAAGTGAGGTGGCAGCGTTTCCACACTGGTTGGCCTTAGGGAAAACGGGGGGTTTTGCCAGCTGTTAATGTTCCCCTTTGTACATTGTTTCCCCAGTTAATGCACCCTTTCCTGGAAACCCCCACAATACCTTCATTGCAGTCTGACCAAGATTTTGCTGTACACTGTTTTTGAATACATTTAAAATTTTCCTCTCATTGTTATGAGATTGTCTATCGCATCATGCAACAGCAAGAGTGAGTAACAAGATTGGCTATGGTAAACCTTTTCTTGTAAACAGCAAATCAAACTGGTAAGAGGGAATGAAATGATAGTGGAACAAAGTTAAAAACATAGGTGGGGTTAATCTCACCGTGTTTTGTTTCCAGGGAGTAGTGTTGTAGGGGTTTTTTTGGCCCGCACACCCTTTCCCTATACAGCTGTTTGCTGGGAATCTTGAGAGGCCCCTTTCCCCGGGCCAATGCTTTGGCTATTCTCGGCCACCGGTTCTTCAGCGTCTGAAGGGGGAAACACTCCTGCGCGAGGCTAGCCAGTTTTTTGGTATTGTGGTAAAATTTCCGGGGGGAATATTCTCTGGCTATCCTCAGCCGCCATAGCCATTTCCTGCTGGAAATTTTTCTATTCTGTTCCCTGTTCAGTGCATGTTGCTCTTGGATAAATCCACACTCGCAATTTCAACAGTGGGGGCGTCGCTGCGGCCAGCACTTCTTCCCTTACCTTGACATCCGTATCCTGGTTCTTGGGGACATGCCTGTCCTGGTGATCGCGGCACCTGGGGTGCTTGGTTTTGTGGTGGCATATCTGGGGGTTGGGTGACAGAACAAGGGGGGGGGGAGGCTTGTGAAAAGCATTCCCCCCCAAAGAAACAACGAATGCCTCAACAATCCCGCAACGTTTAGCCAAAAAACCTCAGTATAATAAAAAAGGGAACTATTCGCTTACCTGGTCCTTTGCTGCTACAACTCCCATTAAAGGGGAAAGGGGGGACCAGCATGGAGCTGCTGTCATCTTTCCCCTAGGTGTTAAAAAAATTTACAGTTGGAGCAGTGGTGTCAACTCTTTCAGTGCATCACCCTGCAATCGGGGCGGGCGCATGGGGGGGAGGACCACATGGGGGGCATGCAGATGGCATGCCGCTATCCCCCCCTGTCCAGCTCCCTTTTTATATGTCCACAGTAACACATGTGAACAAAGTGGAAACACTTGGCCCACCCACTGGCATCCATAAGTCCACACCCCCGGTGTACCTCCTACCTGTACCCGTGCTTGTTGCATTCTCTGCTCTGGAGGTTTCCATCCTGCCCATTGTTGAGCATCTTCGTCATCCCTTTAAATAACAAAGTCTTCTTGGTCTCTGCTTTTGCAAGACAACTGGTATGGTGTCAAAATGAGATAAAACCCTTTTTTAAAAACAAGTTTGGCCCAGGGGCCCCCCAAGCGGTAGCTTTCTGTAATCAAGGCCAGTGGCAGTGAGGGGATAGTGAGTCGGGATTATGTTTTGGGCCGAGGAATTCATGGTAGAGTACTTGCCTTGCACTGGTAAACCACAGTTCAATTGGTCTACTTTTTCCCGGAAGTAAACGTACAAATGTCATGATGTAAAGTTGGAGGAACATAAAGGGGAAATTTGGCTTGCCTATGTCTATATTTAAAAAACATTGCGGTTTCTGGACACTACAGGGAGGAAATCCATTTGAAGAAGCGATCCTGCCTGGCCTAAAAGGAGCAAAATAGGAAGACATTGCCATAAAGGGTAATTGGCAGCCATGGGCAGTTTTTGTCGGTTTTCGGGCCAAACTACAATTACGAGGCACTGCTGTCAGGGGTGGTTTATCCGCGGGCCCCAGTAAGGGCACATCTCATGTGCGCAGCAAGGTAGCCACCAAGTTTCTTATTGATACGAACCAAAGGGGAATGGCACACTGTTTATGGCCGGCTCAAAAGGAGAATAAAAAATTTTCAAGGTGCCGCAACCCATTCTTGACAATGCCGTTTGAGCATTCTGGGGAGCATTTAATCTCCAATTATAGAGGGTTGTCACTCATGATTGGTGTGTAATACCTAGTACATTCAAAACTTGCTTGCTTTCCCCTGTAAGAAAATCATGTAGGCCAAACATGAGTCCACCAGGAATACTGTGCTTTTGGGTTCCTGGGGGGGCTCCGGCCAGGGGGAAACATGGGGCCTCCAGATGTTGTGAGCCCACCCATGTCCAACAGATAAGGGCAATTGTATTCTAACAGGAAATGCAGGTCACAATACCTGGAGTACATTATTTCACGTCCTTGCCATGTTGGCAAGGCACATGTTTGGGTTTCCAAATTTGCACATTGTGGATAAAGTGTAAAAACATTTAAACCCCTTAATTTCTCTGTGGAAACGTGCAACAATATCACCAGGAAGGCCACAGGGCTGACAGGTTTTCGCGCTTTAACTTTCGCACATGCACCTTGTGATGTCCTCAAGGCTTACCTGAGGGGGTCCCTCAGAAAACATGTTTGCGCTTTCCACAAAAAGCCCCGGCCCTGGGGAAAAACTCTGATCTGCACCTGGAAAATAATGGAGAAGGAAAGGAGCTTCAGTGAAACTTTTATGTAAACAGGAACGTGTGGGAGTGGGAAGGCTGTGCGTGTGTTCTTGTCATACCTTTCCCGGGGGCAGAGCGGGCCATCCCGGTTTGCCTGCTGTCCTCTGCTACCAGCAAGCTCTGCACTACTCTTTGGGGGGTTGGCGTTTGGCGCCCCCAGGGTCCGGGAAAGCTCCTAAAATATGGGCACTTTTTCGGCCCCTTTTTTGAGGCCACCACGTCCCTGTAGTTGAGGCGCATTCTCTTTGTTTTGGTCCGGCACTCCTCGGCAGTGTGCTTGTGGCCCCGCCTGTTCTCTCCCCGGCTATCTCCGCAAATATTTCAAATTTTCTGTGGGACTCCCGGAGGTCGTGTTGGACTTTTTCCCCAAACGTCCAGAAGGTTTCTGATCTCGAAGGGGCGCCATCCACCCCCCCCCCTTTGGCCGCTCTCCGTGTTACGTGGAAATCCCCCCCTAAAGGGTTCACCATTGGCCTCTGATGAGTCCACGCCTTCCATGTTTCCAGTTCTGCAGAATTCCTCCCCGCTCGCCAAACTTTCTTCCTCTGCTACCCCGGGACCTCACAACGAAACTGGGTTCTTTGGTTAGCATGATGATGTCCTCCGTTTTTAAACAACATAAAAAACCACTTTTAAGTTGGGGCAGAAAGTGGGGCATGCACATGCAGACACACACACACACACACCAGAAGCTGAGGGATGAAGTAAAAAAGGGTAGCAGAGACCAGCAGTGAAATCCATGGTACTACCCCCCCCTCCAAAACATGGAATAGGACTTTGCGATGGTTTTTTTACTTGTTCTGGAAGAATGCATTTTGACATTTAAAAGAAAAACTTTATTTTGAAGGTGTTTTGGGGCTTCCCTTTCCTTTTATTGGGGGGTTTATTTTGGTGGGGGGCCAAAAAAATCCCAAGGGTAATAAAAATTTCAAAATTATTTAAAATTATGTGTTTTTTGTTGTGTTTTTCCCCCCTTTTTCGGGAGGGGGGGTCCTCACAAATTTCTTTGTTGATGAGCCAGAGCAAGTTTTTGAAACAGTGCTGGTAGAAGGAAAGCTATGTAGTCTACAAACCTGGTTGGGGAAGAGTTATGCAGATGCCATGAATGGGAGAAAGGGGAAGGAATGGATCGTGGGGCGAATGTGGGTGAACTTCCCTGGGTGGCATGATGACTACTCTGAAGGTGTAGTCTCCTGGCTGTAGTGTGGTTGTCAGAACACCCTAAGGCAGGGCCCAAAATATTTTTGGGGTTGGGTTTTTCCTGGTAAGCCTTCTTTCATTTTCTTTGCTGTTTTCCTTTGTTCCCCCATAGTTTTCATTTAAAACTCAACTAGTTTTAAGTATTGCAGTTTCATTTTGCAAAGCTGATCAAAATGGAATGAATTAGTTGTCTTAATATCTGCCCATGTCTCAATATAAGTACGTAATCATGGGCCAGATCCTTGGTAGCCCCTACCAGAATAGACCCATTTGAAAAATGGAGCTTTCATATGTGTTGATTTACTGATTTACCATGGACTCAGGGAGTTGTACTAACGATAGGATTTTGACCATGAAAACAGCACTGTTTTAAACAATTTTTCAGCCAGCAGACACAGCAGGGGAAAAAAAACGGCCATTTGTGAAGGAAGACGGCAGTGGGGAGGAAAAAAAAGTTTTAGCCAAAAAAAAGGTCACCCACTCTGAAAAACCCAGATCCACACACACCCCCGGGAAAACCCAGTTCCCCCTGTTTAAAAGGGCCCCCCCGGCCCGATCATGCTCTGGGCATGCAAAGAGGAGACGGACAAGCCCCCGGGGCCCGGTCCAAGCAGATGGCAAGGCTTCATTTGATAAACCCTTTCGGTGTTTATCTCCTTTTCTCTCCTTCCCTCCGCACGTTCCCTTGTCTGGTGAAAAGAAATGGCCACTTCCTGCTTTCGCGCGAGGTTCCCAGCGAGTGGTGGGTGACCCATGCCATTTGGTGCAATGGGAATCTGCCCCACCCCCATGGAGAGCTGAGGGCCCCCATTTTTTGGTTTTGAAATTAGGAGAGAAGGGCGGGGGGATTTTGGAACTTGGACCTTTGGTTTGTGAGAGTGGAGTTATTTATTGCCTTTTTAAAACCTGCCCCCCGGATTTTTTTTGGTTTTTTTTTCTTTGTTTTTTATTTGTTCTGGTTTTTTTCCTTTTTTGTTGTGCGTGTGTTGCTTTTAATGGTAGGGATGGCTGGGGTAAAGTATGACATGGAGAAAACAAATGTGGGGATGGTAGATGGAGAGGAGGGGGGGGTGCTGCCCCGGACCCCCCTGCCCAAACCCGCCCTGGAGACAACAGCACGGTGCGGGCAGGCAGGTAATGAGAGGCCCCGGCTGAGGTGGCCCTGGATTGGTCCTGAGGGGGATTTTCGTGCCATGGCCCTGCACGGTGTCCACCCCCTGCCGCAAGCCCCCATACTCCAACCATCGGGTTTATGGAGAGCGGGGGCCCCTTTTGGGTGTATCCCCCTGGGCGAGGACAATGTGAGTAATGTTCCCCCCCATCCCTCCGAACAAAAACTTTGGAACATTTTCCTTTTGGGGCCCCCCCCCCCCACACCCTGGACACACTTTACATACAAAAAGTGAAACTTCACAGGTAGAGCCAGGGTCGCGGAGCCCCATCATGAGGAGCATCCCAAGGGAAGCTTGGAGAGGGAAAGGGATAAACCTCAGTTGCTATGTGCTTATGACAGCCAGTGGATGACTTGGACCTGTGCCCTAAAATTTCTTTGCAATGGCAGTGAAAAGGGGGGCAGGTGTCTTTTTTCCCCATGTAAATGATTGGTGGAGCACACTGTTTGGGGGATGCCTTACCTTGCTTCCATCCAGGGGGAAAAAAGTCATGCGCCCCCACCCCTCTGCTAGACCAGTGGAGGGAAAGGAGAGAGGAGGTGCCGGGGGGGCTCCACTAGGAAGCTGTCATGAAGACTGAGGAAGAACCATGCCCCATCGTCCCAGTAACCCCTTGTTTCATGACACCATTTAAAAAAATCCCCCCCCAGTTTTAAAAATTGTATATATTTTTTATATACATATTTAATAAAAAGTCATGCAAAAGTCTCTTGACTGTTACAACTATTTATTGTTTTATTCTGGGGATTGCAGCTCCATTTCACCCAAAACCCCGGGATAAAAGATATGTTGAAATCGATA
Organism: Iguana delicatissima; assembly: GCA_948472985.1. Taxonomy (NCBI): domain Eukaryota; kingdom Metazoa; phylum Chordata; class Lepidosauria; order Squamata; family Iguanidae; genus Iguana; species Iguana delicatissima. The sequence continues at coordinate 14,189 of CAOKZL010002990.1, forward strand.
CCCAACTTGATACTTTTCCTCTACCGTGATGTCTTATCTAAAAAAAGGGTTAATTTTTTTTTTCCCCCTTTTATTAGGGGGGAGCATGGGCCCGGAGGCCTGGCAGTTTTATTGGGGTGGGTTTTGGAGTCTCCCGAAGCCGGCCTCACCTTTTCCCTTTCACTGCAGGGACCTGGGAAGGGCCATGCCCGCCCCGCCCAGACAAGCAGCGGAAAGGCGGAAAGCAGTCTACACATGGAGGACAGAACGCACAAACATTCCACGGCCACCCTGCTACTGCCCCATTGCCCCTGTTACTGCCACGCGCTGGCCATTTCATGCCCTCTCTTTTTTAAAAATACTCATGTCACCACCATTTTCCGTTGTATGGGTGGAAAGGCTATTAATGGTCATGCATAGTTTAAAATTCCTACTTCAACGTGGATATTCGGTTCGTTTCCAGCCGAACTGTTATTTCTTACATTTGTAAGGTGCCCAAAGCGCTCCGCGCAGTACAACTAAAGCCATGGTAATAATTACAGTTATAACGGGCAGAATACAGAAGCAACAATAATAAAATAATAATTCTGTAATAATAATAATAATCCCGCAGCAAGGGCCCCTGGCCCGCTTCCCCCCATGCTCCGCGCATTGCCCCACAGCGCTTTTCCTGAGCGGAACCGCTATTAATTTTAAGAAAGTGAACGGAGGGGTTTCCCGCGGGGGCCCCAGCCAGCATCCACGCTGCCCCTTGCCATGTGCCCTCACAGCCAGGAACGCCACAGCCATGGGCCCCCCAAACGCTACTCCCCAGCCTCCTGAAATGGCAGAAGCCGAATGCACACATACAGCAATCTTTAAATCAAGGGAAAACCCCATTCTTTGGAGCCAAAGCACATACCAGCAAGCTTTTCCCCTTTTCCGGCTGCAGAAAACCGCTTTCCACGCCCACAGCCCGCCCTCCGATTACATCATGCACGAATCAGCACGTATTTCTGGGGTATGGCGACCGTAAAGGAAGATTTGTTCAGAAGGCCCTTTGTCTTCCTCTGAGGCTGAGAGAATGTGACTTGCCTAAAGTCGCCCAGAGGGTTGTCATACCCGAGATGGGATTCGAACCCGGACCCCCAGAGTCGTAGTTAAACGCTCAAACCACTACGCTATACGGACTTTTTTTCTTGCGTCGGCTCCATTCTAATCTTGGGACTTGTAGTCCTAGGAGCAGACACTGCGGCGGGTTATCAGACCGAATGGACTTCCTTTCCCACGATGCTCCACGGGCAGGCGCTGTTGCGAACGGAAGTCGCAGGAGTAAGATGGCGGCGGCGGTTCTGGAGGCACACTGAGTGGCTACGGACGTCGAGGAACGTTACAGGTGAGGCGAATGGCGGCTGCTCCCGCGGCCCCCGTCGGCGCCGTCAGCGCCCCAGGCAGAAGAGCAGGGACCGGAGGGCAGCAGTGGCGGGAGCTGGAGAGGATGATGTTTCCCACTCCTCGCCCGCGGAATTTGTTTTGAGTGCCAGCGCTGAACTCTGAAATATATGACGAAATAGAAGTCGAGCGTGCCTCTGAGGAAGTGCAGAGTGCACCTGCCTCTTCACTGTGTAGCTGCGGAGAGTCTAGCTAGCTAGCGCTTGTGAGGAGAGCGGATTTTCCAGCCCAGATATGGGTGCTGCCAGCCAGGCTGGAGTCCTACTGCTTCGTTTTCTAGAAATTAAGCATCCTCGGCCCTCCAGGTTCATAGGGGATGGGGGAAGGGTCGGGGAGTGTTGCTAGGATGCAGATGTCCTGGAACTCTTGGAGGAAGTGGAAGACTTGTATGGTTCACTTGTTTTCGTTGGGAGATTACAGGGTTTTGTTTTGCTCCTAGAGTCCCTAAGCAACTGAGATGTCATCAGTGATGTTTTTGTTTTTTACAAATACCCCTTTATCCTATGTAGAAGTTATTTTTTATTTTCAGATTTATTTTCTAAGTATGTTGCATTTATATTCTACGTTTTCTGCAGTGAGATCAAAGGGGCATACCAGTTTCCTTCCCCCACCTCCATTTTATCTTCAGGTCCATATTATGAGGCAGATGATGGGGGTTAGGCTGAGAGATTGTGACAGATTAGCTCAAGGCCACCCTTTGAAGTTCGTGACTGAGTTGGGATTTGAACCAAAGTTCCCTGGTCCTACATCTGCACCCATAACACGTTGTTGTTATTGCTACTACTATTTATATTATTATCTTTTTTATGAGCTTTTTTTTTTTCCTGATTGGACTCAAAGTGGCTTACAATAATTTTAAAAAATGGTTAAAAATCACAGAATACAAAAGTTAAAGCACAAATTAGCTGATCAAATAAGAACTAAAACAAAGTTAAAATACGTAATTAAAACTCAAATATCCATAAATTCAGCACAGCTAACAATATCCAACACCTTTTGTCAGACAAGCTGTAATCGCACATTGAATGCCTGTTGGAATAAGAATATCTTTACTTGACTGCAAAAAGAGAGTAGGGAGGGTACCAGTCTGGCTTTTCTGGAAAGGGAGTTCCAGAGTCTGGGGGCAGCCACTGAGAAGGCCCTCTCCCATGTTCCCACCAGATGCACCTGTGAGGGTGGTGAGACAGAAAGAAAGGCCTTTCCAGCAGATCTCAAAGCCTGCACTGGTTTGTAAAGGAGAATACAGTCCTTCAAAGAACCTGGGTCTGAGGCAGCTGGGCTTTAAAGGCTATCACCAGCACTTTGAATTGTGCCCAGAAACAGACCGGCAGCCAGTAGAGCTGTTTTTACAGGGGAGTTGTGTGATCCCTATAGCCAGCCTCAGTTAACAAGCTGGTTGCAGTCTTTGGACCAACTGAAGTTTCCAAACACTCTTCAAAAGCAGCTGCATGTAGAGAGTGTTAAAGTAGTCCAACTTGGTTGTAACCAAGGCGTGTGTCACCATGGCCAGATCTAACATCTTAAGGAATGGGTGCAGCTGGTGTACAAACCTTAACTGTGCAAATGCACTCCTGGTTGCTGCTCAGAGTTGAATCCAGGAGCACCCCCAGGCTACAAACCTGCATCTTCAGGGGAATTGTAACCCCATCTAACACAGGCTGAATCCCCATTCCCTAATCTGTCTTTCAACTGATCAGGAACACTTTTGTCTTGTCTGGACTAAGTTTCAACTTCTTTGTCCTCATCCAGTCCATTACTGATGGCAGGCGCTAGTTTAGGACCAAAATGGCTTCCTTGGCTAGTGGTGGAAAGGAGTAATAAAGTTGGGTGTCATCTGCACACTGATGGCACCAAACTCCAAAACTCTGGACAATCTCTCCTTGTGGTTTCAGGTGGATGTTAAATAGCATGGGGGACAGAACCGAGCCCTGAGGGACCCTGCAGGCCAAAGGCCAAAGGAGTTGAACAGGAATCCCCCAGTACTACCTTCTGAGTTTGGCCATCCAAGAAGAAGCAAAGCCACTGTAAAATAGTTCCCCCAAGTTCCACCCCTGCAAGACAAACCAGAAGGATACCATGATCAGTGGTATTTAAAGCTGCTGAGAGGTCCAGCAGAACCAACAGGGACACACTCCTGTCTAGTTCCCAGTGTAGGTCATCCACCAAGGTGACCAAAACAGTTTCAGTCCCATAGGCAGGCCTGAAACCAGATGGAAATGGATCTGGATAATCTGTTTCCTCCAGAAACCCCTGGAGCTGGGAGGCCACCACATGCTCCAGAATCCTGTCCAGAAATGGATGTTAGAGACTGGCTTATCCAATATGGTGGGATCCAAGGATAGCTTTTTTAGTAATGGTTTTATAACAGCCCCCTTGAGGCAAGCTGGAACTCTACCTTGTTTTAAAGAGGTGTTAACCACTCCCTCTACCCACTCAGCCAGTCCCCTTCTAGCTTTTTTAATAGGCCAAGAAGGGCAAGGATCTAGAGCACATGTGGTGACTCTCATATCTCCAAGAAAACGAGCCAACGACATTAATAAAACTCACCTATAGATCAAACATAGCACCAATGTGGTGTAGCAGTTTGAATGTTGCGCTGGGACTCTGGAGAGCAGGGTTCAAATCCCCACTCGGCCATAGAAACGCACTGGGTCATCTTGGGCATGTCACACACTTTTAGTTTCAGAGGAAGGCAAAGGCCAACCCCATCTGAACAAATCTTGCCAAGAAGACCCTGCAATAGGTTCACCTTGGGTTCACCATAAATTGGAAATGACTTGAAGGCACACAACAAAAACAATAGATGACACAAATGTGAGAATTACATATTCATGTGTATATATTTAGCAGAAGATACGCGCCACAGCCTGCATGTGATGCATGGATGTTCTGACAGCTGTGGCTTATCATATCTGTATGCAGTGAAACATATTTATTTGCATTACTTGTGTCTTTTTCTCTCTCTCCCACCCCCAATCCCCTGTAAAGGAAAAGAATTACACAGGAGGCAGTTCTGTCTGTGTATATACCATACATTGTCAGGTGGGCAGAGGGGTGGGCTCCATGAGTGCTTTTTGCAGCCCTCAACCCCATCACACTCCTTGGACTGCCCTTTTTCTTCTCTTCCCCCTAGGTGAATTACCTTTCCTGGAACTCTCCAAAAGTGGCAGTTCACTTTTTAAACAGGCTGCATACTCACCTGTACTGTTTAAAATTTCCAAACCATTTTTTTTTTAAACCACTGATGGAGGTTTTATTTTATTTTGTTTTTGGCAGTTTGATTGCCCCCTGGAGGGTACCAGAGGCAGAAAACTGAGTCCTGAACCTGCTGCAGTTGCCCACCCCTGGTGTATATGAACTTGAATTTAATACTCATTTGCAGAGACTAGTCAGGTTTCATACATATAGTGGGGTTTATAAATTACTAACTTCTTGGTGATTCTTTTTTTTTTAATTAGAAGATTAAAATTGAGTTAGTTGGCAAGTCTGTGAGTAGCTCCATAGAGTCACTCATTAATTATTCCACCTGGCCATGCTGAAAAAGGAGCAAAAGATGAAATGAATCAGTCTTGTCAGCCTTCCAAAATAGCATACCAGCAGTCTTTTCCTGCAAAAACTGAGCCCTCTTTTCCCTTGTTTCAAATATGAATAACTGGTAGTATTCTTGTCACCTAAGTCCTAATTCTTCTATCACATATTAATGCCTCTTTCTTTATCTAGATGGCTGGAGAAACTGCTGAAAAAAGAGAGCGAGATTCTTCACCTATCAAAGAAGAGCGACGACGCTCACGTTCAGCAGACCGCGAACGTGACCGAGAACGTGATAGAAAAAGCTCCCCCAGTGCTAAGGACAGGAAGCGGCACCGCTCTCGTGAGAGGAGAAGAGGCAGTCGGTCAAGAACCCGGTCTAGGTCAAAGTCAGCTGAGAGGTAATGCCAAATATTCTTTAGAGATAATTTTGTCAGTCTGGTTTCTCTCGATTATTTAGCTTTGGGTGGTGAGGTAGCAGGGACTAGGGGTGGATTTGGCTGCCATAACGATTAAGCAGCTTAGCATTAAGCCCAGATTTTGTAAATTACAGGTATACCTGAGTTAACAAAATAAATGTGTTCCTGAGCATTACTTGTTTAACAGAAAATTTGATACCAGAGGCAGAAATAACATGGAAAGAATAGAAAGAGGTTCCTACACCACAAAAAAAGAAGAACAGCTTGAATATGTTACAGCAAACTTTTTATTTAAAACTAACAGTATGCACATATCTGATAGGGAACGACCAGATCAGGAAGATATTGCATAAGTAAACAATACTTTGAACCTTTTAGAGAACACTTGAAGGCTTCTTTCAAAGTACATCCAGGGATTTTTTTTTTCCCCATCACCCTCCAGTTTTCTTAGTTTCTATGCTGGTGACTAGACTTACAGCTCTGTGCTTTTTTAGTAGGTTGGAGGTAATTTGTGAAGCAAGCATATCTGCTTTCTCTTTTTTTTTCCCTTTGTTTTGTTTATACATCCTCTGTAAAGGATTCTGGAAGCAGCTGCTGTTTACCTTGTCTGTTGGAGACAGACACATACAGTTACAGTAGAATCAGCTAGGATAGAGTCCTGCTGTTTCCTAGCTTAAGCTTCATTATATTTTTTACTGCAGATACACTGCTGCATTCAAATATTAAAAGTCTCAGTTTCCTTCTATGCATGATGTTCTATGTCCTTGCTACATAGGGACTGCAGATACTCTGTGATGTTCATTTTTTCAAATTGTGTGCAATGTCACACCAGCCTCCAATGACGGGGCTTGCTTTATGAGACCTGCAAAAAAAAAAATTATGTACACATGATAGATCTCTGGTTCTCTGAACTTGGCATAATTTCTTTGGCTTCTGCTGTTTGCAGGGTGGAGTGGAAGCTTGTCAAATGATGCAGGCTTAAAATCAACCATTGAAAAGGCTGCTCTGTTTCAGCTGCCTCCCTGATGCTTCCCTGTTGTACCTGACCCTTGGCTAGGCATTGTCTGAGCATTTTTGCTATATATATTTTTTTAATAAAAAGGAAACAAATTCTCATATTATTGATTACTTTGTTCAGTGCCAAATCCAACACTTGTCACTGCTGTCATATCATTTTACAGAGAGGCTTTTAAAATTTGTTGAGATTGAATGGTAAACAGATGTCACTGAATTCAATGAATGTCTTCTGCTTTCTACTGTGTAATGCAATCAGCTTGTTTAGCTTGTGTTGAAGTTTTTCTGTATATAAATCATCTCCTTCTAGAGAACGGCGGTATAAAGACAGGGAGCGAGACAAAGAGCGGGAGCGCGGCAAGAAAGACCGGGATCGTGAGAAAGATGGGCACCGAAGGGACAAGGACCGTAAACGATCCAGGTAACATATTGTTCCCTTCAGGATGTGGTACAAGTGCAGCTGCTCCTGAGATTTCACAGGTACTATAGAATATCACTGTGCCATGAGTAACTAGGGCAGATGTGACATTTGCTACCTCTTTGTGGAGGCATGAAAAGTACCTTAGCCATTTAGTAAACTGTAGGAATTTAAGAAAGCCTGTGGGAAGTAGTGGTTTGAGCATTGTACTATGGCTCTGGAGACCAGGGTTCAAATCCCAGTCAGCCATGAAAACCCACTGGGTGAACCTAGGAAGGTAACAGTCTCTCCTCCTTAGAGGAGGGCATAGTCCAACTCTTTCTGAACAAATCTTGCCAAGAAAATCCTGTGATAGGTTTTCCTTAGAGTCGCAGTAAGTTGGAAATGACTTGAAGGCACATAAAAATATCATCAAGTTATATAATTTGAGTTCCTGTTAAAATTTCAGTGTAGTTTTCAGTGATTGTGAGTGACTGAGGTTGAGAATCTGTTGTGCAAATGATTTAGTCAGAAGTTATTGATGAAGGGATGTTGGCCATTTCTGCTACTCTGTGTGTCATTTTTTAAATGTTATTAGTCTTACTCGTAACCAAAATCTGTGACAAGGCAGTCTGCAAAACGTCTTGAGAATAATGTAGTGGGCGAGAGACCATGAGTCTGTTTGCCATGGTGAGTGCTGTAGCAGCCTCTGGCTGATGCGGGAGGGACCACATTTTCTCCACTCTTGAGAGCAGAGAGTGGAGCTTATCCCCACAGTGCTGCAGTACTTCTGAAGAATGTGGTGCTCTTCCACAGTGTAAGGTCAGTTACAGCTGCTTCTGCATCTGCACCATTGGGAAGAGTGCTTTGACATTCCTGAGATGCAGCACCCAACAAGCCCCAGTGTTTCTTTTTGGCTGGAGCAGGGGGCTAGCAGCTACTCTTGCAAGTTTCTTGTGAGTGTCTTGGAAGCGTATAGTACTCCTCCATAGCTTGAAGCTGAAACAGCTGAGACTGTCCCTGCCATTGTGCTATGCTGACATGCTGCTCCAAAGCAATGTGTTGTTGCAGAGACTTCCAACTCCAAGGCTGGGAGGAGGTCTGGGACTTGTCATGGTCTCTGGACTCTTGATCACCCTTTCCAGTTCTAAGCTGGAGCAGAATACTGTATTATATGTTTAAAGACACTTCTCCAACCTTCTCAGTGTGGCTTCAGATTTGGAGCTGCAGAGAGCTACAGAGCACCACCCTGACCTTGTGCTGCGTGTTAGAGATGAAATATAAAGTCAGGGACAAACCAATATCCCCATCATCTCCACCAGCTGAAGGTGCCTGACAGTCTCATTCTTTTGGTTGGGCCAGCAATGTGAACTAAGAATTGTAGACACCTGACTAGTGGAGAATGGCCTTCCTTCATTCCTGACGTTTCCCTCCTTCTTGAGCAGGAGCACCTCTCCAGGTCGGAACAAAGACTCCAAATCCAGGAAGGACAGAGACTCTCGCAAAGATGAAGAGGATGAAACATTGCTCAAGAAGGAAAAGGTAGTGGATACACTTTCTTTATCTTCAAGAGTTGCTCATTCCCTATAGTGCAGGGCTCGAGAAAGGCTAGGTATGCCCTTAAACCTTTTCTTTTCCATCCCCTCAGCCTTCCCAGAGGCCTGCACCCTCAGTTATTTTCACACTTTTTTATTTGAAAAAATGCCCCCAAAGTGTTAATCACTGATGCTCAGAAGCAGCAGACTAGTTGAAAGACATCCGCTGCAAAAAAGCAAGCAAACAAAAACAAAAAACCTCACAAGGAAACCAAAAATTCACAACTGGACGTTATTTTTGGATCCAGCTTTTGGCTGAAAGCTCAACAACACAGCAACAATTGATTCCCCCCCGCCCCGTAGTTGCTTACTTCTGGGAGAAGTTTCCTGTGCCACCATCCCCCCACCACCCACAAGTCCAAATACAGTTTTTGATTCCCCACCACCACAATTTTAGCTGAAGATACCTCTGAGATATGTGGCTTAGCCATAAATTGCTTTTTCACCCCATCACCATCCCTCACATGCTGAAACATCCCAAGAAGATAAAAATTCCGCCTGGGACATCATTTTCAGATTTGAGATGTGTCCTCTGACCTTCTCTGTGTCCTTGGTCCTGATGAAGAGCTTTAGAACTATTTTCTTGTGATCACACACACAAAGGCTTTATACAAAGGCTTCACTATTTTTCCAGTGGCCTTATTTTGGATTGTCTATACCCCGCTGCTAAAAAAGAATAGCTTGTGAAGTGAAAGGTCAGCTCTCCTCACTTGACCCTTACTTAAAAAATAAGAGCTTAGGTAATGTAGTAGTCTCACACACACAGGAGTGTGTGTATTACATTACTGCATGCAGAGTAGTTAGGAATATGCAGAACAGTACAGCAACTTGGCCACTCATCTTTTCAGTCTGGTAAAGCATTTAAATGATAAAGGAGTTTTTCACTGGGAGTCTAATCAGGTTTTTCATCCCTTCAGTTCCTGCTTCCAAGGCATGGAGTCGAGGGAGGTCTTTTACTTTGGTTTTCTTTAGCAGTTCTGGCTGTTTTAAGATGTGCCAAAAAGTGAAACGCTTAAAATGCCCAGCCTAGCTTTTGCCCTAAGGTAGATTGTGCAGAAGCCTCTGGAGAAAGTTTGGAGCTCTGGGGTATATCTAGCATAGTGCGGAAGCCCCTGCAACAGCTAGAACATTGCTGTAACTTTTCTTGGCAATTATCTGTCTTCTGCAGCCATTAAATATCATTATGTTCAGTAAAATCGTATTTCACATGAGCGTCTTGATCTGTTCTCGACTGTCCTGAGATCTGGTTGATGACATGGTGAACGAACTCAGACCTGTGTTAGGACAAATAGTTTTCCAGCCTTTTTGGAAACTTTGTGCAATTGTATTGCTCTTGTGCACACCCTGTAGCAGGCTGGCCAAAGCATGGCCAGCAAACTCCCCAGACCAACCCCCACTTTAAATTTTTTGAGGGCTATTTTTGGGTTTTGTTTTGGTTTTCTGCACAGAAACTGTCCAAGAGCTGCCAAAATTGTTTGAAAATGTGATGGTTTCTCCAACTCCCCAAAACAAAACAAAAAACCTGCCAAGGTGATAGCCAGAAGGGACATTGCATCACTTCCAGTGCACTAAAATGTGCTAATGAGACCTGCTGGATGGGTTGTGGGGGGAATAAATGATCCCTACCCCCTGCACAGTTGTCCATCCTGAGCTACAGTTTTAAAAGTAGCAGTTTCTTTTCTTTGGGTGTTTTCATTGGATGTTTATGGGCATCTGTTTTGTTCACAGGCACAGCCACTTTCTCTGGAGGAGCTTCTAGCCAAAAAGAAAGCTGAGGAAGAGGCTGAAGCCAAGGTGAGAGTATGAGATGAGTACTTCATTCTTCTCCCAACTGCCAGCTTGTCTTTTGTCCATGTGAGACCCAACTAAAGTGTGTATTGGGTTCTGGCAAGCTCCGTGTGTTACTTTTAAGATATAGTTGGATTCTTGCCAGCTTCAACCAAAGGAATGACTAGATATCCATGTCCCTTGCTGATGTGCTTTGAGTGTTTACTAGGGGAGTAAGTATCTTTGCACCTCTGTCACCTTCCTCTGATTTCCTTGCAGCCCAAGTTTCTTTCGAAGGCAGAACGAGAGGCTGAAGCCTTGAAGCGCCGGCAGCAGGAAGTGGAGGAGAGGCAGCGGCTGCTGGAAGAAGAAAGGAAAAAGAGAAAGCAGTTCCAGGAGCTGGGGAGAAAGATGCTGGGTAAGTCTTCTGCCCTGGGGGATAACCAGACACTTAGTTAAAGCTAGGAGCACTGCCTAATTGGACCAATGAATTTTCCAGCTCTAAGCTTTTGAGTCCTCAGTGCCATCCTTTTCTGACTATGTGCCCTTTACCTTCTTTGCAGAGGACCCCCAAGAGAGGGAGAGGCGTGAGCGACGTGAGCGCATGGAACGAGAAACCAATGGCAATGAAGACGAGGAGGGTCGGCAGAAAATCCGAGAGGAGAAGGACAAGAGCAAGGAGCTGCATGCCATCAAGGTCCCATTCTTGAGCCGAGCACAGCCTCATGCTGTCTCATTTTATCTCAGCCTCAGAGAGAAATAGAGATAGAGATTAAGGCTGGGACAACATAGTATCTAAAGTACTGGCCTTGCATACACACAGGGTTTTCCAGGGCAGAGGTCAACACAGTTGTCTCATTGGTTGACATAATGTATTCAAAAGAATTCATTGAATGAATGAGCACACCATCTTGCTGTCTGGCAGCTTGTTTTTATAGATGTGGGGTGATTACTACAGTACAGTTGTACTTTGGGCCATTCACAGAATCAACCTGGCATGTCTCAATGTACTGTCAGTACCAAGATATATATTGGAGTTCCTGATCTCTACCTGAACTCCAGTTCTGTTGGGATCTGGAGGGGCAATAAATGTTATCCCTGTTACATGTTAAGAGACTGGAAACCTTTCAATCATATTATGTATGATTGGTGTAGCTATTATGTTTTCATCTCATTAGCTGCCTTGTGTGTTCATTTGGGAAGTGACAATATATATATCAAATAAATCAATGTTGTCCCCTCCAGGAACGGTACTTGGGTGGAGTCAAGAAGCGGAGGCGCACTCGGCATCTGAATGACCGCAAATTTGTCTTTGAATGGGATGCTTCGGAGGACACTTCCATTGACTACAATCCCCTGTGAGTGTTACTTTCAGAAGGGGAGTCCGTGTAGAACTTGCACCTTCGTAGCATAGGACTGATTGTCTACCCAGCAGCTTGGTGGAAAGTATGCCTGAATCTGTATTCTTTCTGGGATGAATAAGGAAGGTACTTTTTCCTCTTCAGACTGTGGAAGCTTTTCAGTAAAATGCAGGAGCCCAAGGATGTTCCTAGCAATTTGAGAAGAGGTTGACCAAGGAAGCCTATGGTTTGGTGATTTTTTAACAAATCCAAATCTATTTACCATAAAAGTGCAAATTCTAAAATAAAGGCAATATAACTTGGAAGTGAATTGTGCAAACTGAGCCATGTTAAGGGCAGCTGCTCTGTTTACATACTCTGTTTTGGTTAGACATTTTGTACTTGGTTATTGATATGTTTTCTTTTAACCTCTTTGTTACTGACTTTAAAAGAACAGTAACTCAATAGCAGAGCACATACTCTGCATATAGAAGGTCCTAGGCTGAATCTCTGGCATCTTGAGAAAAATTTGAACAGGGTGAAAATTGCTTTAGGTGGAGTTGAAAAAGTGACACTTTTTAGAGAGCATCTATGAGTTTGAATTGTCAGTGTGAGAGAGACATATGTTCATCTGAAGGGACAAGACCCTTGTACAATATTGTATGGAGCAAAAACTGAATATTTCTCTTTATTTGAATCTTCCTATTTTTTTTAATCTGCCATCTGAGGGTAAAAAACTTACTCTTCTCTTTTAAATAAATAGTTGCTTATAACCAGATCCTTTGTTAGAAGAGCTTTCTTCCCCAGTTTGTGATTTGACATCTTGTTCAACAGGTACAAGGAACGGCATCAGGTTCAGCTGCTGGGGCGTGGCTTTATTGCTGGTATTGACTTGAAACAGCAGAAGCGGGAGCAGTCCCGTTTCTATGGAGACCTAATGGAAAAGCGGCGCACGCTGGAGGAGAAGGAGCAAGAGGAGTAAGTGGCTTGCAGAACAGGAGGGAGATGATGATGATGATCTTTATTTTTATCCCACTTTTCTCCCTGAGCGGGGAGAGAGCTGTGAGATTTTAAGAGATATCCCCCAGTTTAGGTTTGGTGAGGAATTTGTATTAAACCCTGTGAGTTTTGCTGGGTTTTGGCACTCAAATGGATGAAGTCAGACATTGTATGCTGTCACTGTACAAAGACTAAATTTGCTAGTACTCAGCGGCCAGAATTCTGACCTGGTAAGCCAGGTTCTAAAACTTAATTCTGATTTATGTTTCCACTTGGTTATTTGTTCTAATAATTATTGCATTTGTTAGGTGTACATACCATTCAGCATCTGCAGAAATCATGATAGATTGCTTGAGCTGACTTTGTAAGAGCTGGAGAATAGATCGAAATTCAACAGATGCAGCTTTCTGCTGTGCAAAATTTTGTTGGGAAACTTCACCTGTTGAATTCTTGCCTCCTTTGCAACTCTTAATGGCAGAGGAAAGTTGTATTCCAGGAAGAAGGTAGGAATTTTGCACTAGTGTGTTTCCATAATATTACAGTAGTTATAGTAGTAGGGAAGAGATAAGATACTAGAAAACAACAGCTCTTAGGTTGATGGCTGGGTGAGAAGATGAAACAGATCCTTTCCCTCTAGGTACTAGAACGGTGGAGACTGACAACCCAGCCTTTGTCTTTATACACTTACAAATTTATTCTTGTAAGCTTAAAAATTAGAATTTTATTGAAGGTGGTGTTAAATGAATTGGGATTCCCAGGAGGATGTGCTAGATAATGTTCTGGAAACAAAACTCCACAATTCTTGGCGTGATCATAGTTTTAGTTCCCGGCTTCTGTGAGTAAAGTTGGAACAGCCTCCTATTGGTGTGCTGCTTTTTAAATGGGTCATTTTGGCTGCTACTATTTTTGCCTGCCTTTCCTGATCTTCTTGGGGATTTCCCTTCCTGCTTGTCAGGGCACGTCTGCGGAAGCTGCGTAAAAAGGAAGCCAAGCAGCGCTGGGATGATCGGCACTGGTCTCAGAAGAAACTAGATGAGATGACAGACAGGGATTGGCGTATCTTCCGAGAGGATTATAGCATCACCACCAAGGGAGGCAAAATCCCCAACCCCATTCGGTCCTGGAAAGACTCTTCCTTGCCCCCTCACATCTTGGAGGTTATTGACAAATGTGGCTACAAGGTGAGAGAAAGCACACTTCCTTGAGCTGATTGATCCTTCCATTTACCACTGTAACTTCAGTTCCTTGCTGGAGCCTATGTTGAGCTTCCCGTCTCACAGAGTGGAAAAAATGGAAAATCAGAGCTTCTGGAGTTCATCCCCATTTTTGGAAGTATGTTGTATGGGGCAGGGGCGGCTGAGAATGAGGCTTCTGGGCTCTGTTGTCATCTCCTTGAACTATCAGGAATGATTCCTCCTGAGAGCTCCAAGTCTCAAAATGACATGTTTTTTCTTTGTTCTGCGCAGGAACCTACTCCTATCCAGCGTCAAGCCATCCCTATTGGTCTGCAGAACCGTGACATTATTGGCGTGGCAGAGACTGGTAGTGGTAAAACTGCTGCCTTCCTTATCCCACTTCTAGTGTGGATCACCACCCTGCCCAAGATTGACAGGTGAGAAAGCAGATGGTGTTCCATGCCATTTCTTTAGCATAATCTAGGTCACCTCTTCAAACACAAAACCATCCTACGGTGGCCCACAAGCCTCACAATTCTGAAGTGAGTAAAGCGGGGTTCCACAGTCATGGGAGAATACAGATGTCTAGCTTTGTCAGGCTAGATAAAAGCTCCACCTAGTCTAGCACTACATTTCCAATAGTGGCCAGCCAAAGAAACTTCTGGGGAGTTCACATGCTGAGGATAAAGCATACCACAGTAGATGGATTACTTTTCTCATCCTGTATGTGCTCTGGCAACCTTATGAGGGTTCTTTGCTTTTCTCCTTTTCATTTGTCAACATACGAGGTTGGAGGCTAGGGTATGTGATCTTCATGATACAAATACAGTGGAGGATTTTACCTGATTGTAAGGTAAAAGTATTTGTAAGGTAAGGTAAAGTATTTAGAGCCTGAATACTTTAAAGGCACCAGATCCCATTTGATTTTGGAAGCTGGATAAGGTCAGCCCTCTTTATTACTTGGATGGGAACCTGCGAACGAATACCAGGCACTGTAGGCTATGTTTCAGAAGAAGGAACTGGAAAGACCACTTTTAACTATACCTTGCCTAAGGAAGCCCTATGAAATTCATGGGGTCACCATAAATTGACAGGTAGCATGAAAGTACATGCACACACCAGAGCAAGAACAAGCCCCTCAGTCAGGAGTGGGGAAGCATAGTACTCCCGATATTGTTGGACTGCGGTTGCTTTCCAACAATATGTTGAGGGCTTAGGGTTGCCGTTACTCAGAAGTGACTTGAAGGTACGTAACAAGCAAAGTGCCACTGACAGGGAGAGGTTCCTTCTAGCCATCATGTCTTTCCCCTTTGAATACTGACATATGGCAATCCCAAGGCAAACCTATCATGGGAGTTTTCTTGTCATGGTTTGTTGTCTTTGCCTTTCTCTGAGGCTAAGAGCACATGGCATGCCTGAGTTCCATCAGCATCTGCATCCCCCCACCACTGCTGCCTCTTTGTTCCTGCCACTGTTATTGTGTCCAGCAGCAGGGTTTCATGGACCCCCTGTGAGGGCTCTGTGGAACCCTGGGGAACCCAGACCCCAGGTTAAGAACCACTGATCTAAAGGATTCTACACTTCCCACCGTTCTTGCAGAAGGATGACTGGGGGACACTTTTGTGGGGAGCCCATTTCTCCTGTGGACTCTTGTGAGCCAGAAAGGAAGCAGTTTCATGTTGTTTGCTGAGTCTCGACATGCGATTTTTCTTTCGTGCAGGATTGAGGAGTCTGATCAAGGTCCTTATGCCATCATCCTGGCTCCCACTCGTGAGCTGGCCCAGCAGATTGAGGAAGAGACAATTAAGTTTGGAAAGCCCCTGGGCATCCGCACAGTGGCTGTTATTGGTGGCATTTCCCGTGAAGACCAAGGCTTCCGCCTGCGCATGGGTTGCGAGGTAAGGGGAAACCCTCTGAATGCAAATGGAAGGATGAACCCCCCTCCCGGTGACCCCAGATGTACCTATTGTGCAGTAACAATGTTTGTATGTGTTTGTGCCTTCAAGTCGCCTGTTGACTTACGACAACCTTATGAATTTCATGGGTTTTCTTAGGCAAGGAATGCTCAGAGGTAGTTTTGCTAGTTCCTTATCTGAAATACAGACTACAGCACCTGATACGTGTTGCCAGCCTTCCATCCAGGTACTAAACAGGGCTAACTCTGCGCAGCTTCCACAATCAGATGGATCTGGTACCCAGGTGCCCTGGTGGCACAATGGTTAAATGCCAGTACTGCAGCCACAATGTTGTGAATTCAATCCCGCAGAGCTCCAGGTTGACTCAGCCTTCCATCCTTCCATACATAGGTCGGTAAAATGAGTACCCAGCTTGTTGGTGACAATTAGCTAAAACACATTGTAAACCACTTAGGGAGTGCTCAGCACTAATGAGCATTGTTACTGCTATTGCTATTGCAATTGCTTTAGTGTATTTAGGCCAGCTTAACAAAGTCTACTGTAGAAATAATGAACAATAATAAGGAGATTAAACAGTGCATGGCTTGTTCTTATTAATTATTTCAACTTAACAAGATTTACTCTAGAAATAACAAATAACAACAAAGCAGGCATCATTTCATTTCCTCAGATTCATATTGTGACTCATCTTCCCTGAGTGGCCGAGAACTGGAAAATGATACATTGCTTGCTGTTGAGGTGTGGGGAGATTGTAAGACCAAGCACGCTGTTTTTCCTTCTCTTTCAATCTGCTCTTTGTTTTCCACTCTAGATTGTGATTGCTACCCCTGGCCGTTTAATTGACGTCTTGGAGAACCGTTACCTGGTGCTGAGTCGCTGTACCTATGTGGTACTGGATGAAGCTGATCGCATGATTGACATGGGCTTTGAGCCTGATGTGCAGAAGATTCTGGAGCATATGCCTGTCACTAACCAGAAACCTGATACTGATGAGGCTGAGGACCCAGATAAGATGATGGCCAACTTTGAGTCAGGCAAACACAAATACCGGCAGGTTAGTGAAACTTGGATGCCTTGCATTTCAAGTTGTAAGCACTTTTAAAAATCCAACTGCCATTGATGAAACCCATAGAAACTATCACACAGAAACTTTTCACATAGAAACTATCCCTTTAGCCTAACCTCCTCAATGCCTACATTTTCAAATGTACACGAGTTTTGATTTGTAAGGATTTTGTTTCCACCTTTTTGTTTGAAGGGAAAATTATGTACCTTGGGGGGAAGTTGATAACTGGAAGCTTCTGAGGAAACCATGCTCATTCTAACAATCAGATCCATAGCTGTAAAAGAAGAGCTTATGGAAGAAGCTTGATGGGCTTTAGTGTGTAGTTTAAACAAGAAGAGAGCAGAACAAAGATCAAATAATAGTTGGGAACTTTTAAGGTAGAAAAATGGTTTCCAGTATTTACCAGCCAGTAGGATGAGTTGTCCATGGTGGTTGGAAGGATTCAGCAGATCTAAAATAGGTTACTGCCTGTTTAATTAAGATAATATGAGGAGTGGAGACTGTTTCATTGTAATTTCAAGAAGAACTCCTTGAATAAGAGAGGTTCAACGGGAATTTCTGTTGTGTGCAGTATGATGATCATAAGTATGCCTTCCCTTTCTTTACCTCTAAACAGAGGGGAAGTTCTGTTCTTGGACAAGACACACATCTGCCTTCCAGTCATAATTCTGATTCTTTTCCTTTCTTTTTCTGTCTTTCCTGTTCCCCATACCTCTGATAGACGGTGATGTTCACAGCTACTATGCCACCTGCTGTGGAGCGCCTGGCCCGTAGTTACTTACGCCGGCCAGCTGTGGTTTACATTGGCTCAGCTGGCAAGCCCCATGAGCGGGTTGAGCAGAAGGTCTTCCTTATGTCTGAGTCAGAGAAAAGGTAATCTGGGCTGTGGGAGGTGCAAGGCAGGAGGCAAGGAGGGGGCTTTGGGGAACATAATCTGGGGCCTCAGTGTGGTAGGGTTATAGCTTGAACCAGGCTAAGCTTGAGTGTGTGCATGTGCTTCTAATAGGACTATGGATCTGTTGTGCTTTTAAAATTTCTCCTCGCTGACACCTTTAGACCACAGTGTCCTTCTTGATGGGTCTTCTTAGTCCTTATGTTCTCTGTTTCCCCTGACACAGAAAGAAACTGCTGGCTATTTTGGAGCAGGGCTTTGATCCACCCATTATTATCTTTGTCAACCAGAAGAAAGGCTGTGATGTGCTGGCGAAATCCCTGGAGAAGATGGGGGTAAGTAGTCATCCTATGGAGGATTAGGGAGCTGCAAATCATTGGTTAACATATCCAACTCATACAGGGATTGCTGCCTTCTGTTTGAAGAATCCAAGCTCCCCATGGTTTTTGTCATACTTTGGAAAGATGTATAGTTTATATCTCATAGTAAATAACCAGCATAATGTGAAATGGCTGTAGAACTGGTAGCAGATACTAAGGTGCTTTCCTGCTGACTGTACTCAACTATGCTTGCCAAAGTCTTAATATGAGAACTACTAGAAGTATCTTTATCTTAAGGTCTGATGTGATCATTGCCACATTGTGCTTCCCCAGTCTCGGCACTGGAGCCTCACTGGGAGCATGTGGGAATAATAAAGCATTTTACCTTCTTGTCTCCTATTCAAACTGTGTTCCTTTGTCTTTGGAGGGAATCTCTTCATCCCTGCTTGCTTGTCTGTCCTTCCAACCTCACATAAACCTGTGGCTTGACTTAACCCACTATTCTCCCCCTTTCTACAGTATAATGCCTGCACTCTTCATGGTGGCAAAGGTCAGGAACAGCGAGAATTTGCCCTCTCCAACCTGAAGGCTGGTGCCAAGGACATTCTGGTAGCCACAGACGTTGCTGGGCGTGGTATTGACATCCAGGATGTCTCCATGGTGGTGAACTACGACATGGCAAAGAATATAGAAGGTACTTTTATGTAATATTTTTCCTTTCATTGCAGATGTTCTGCCCCGCCCCCCCCGGTTCTCCTAACAGGGTGGTCCTATGTGAGAGTGAACACTGTATGGCTGAAGTGATAATGGCGCAGCGGGTAAGGGTGGGGAAGGGGAAGGAGCAGAGATATCATGTGCTGATAGGAGAAGGTAAAGAAAAGGCCTGTGCTGGTGAAGCTGTTGCCTCCTTTAAATCCCAGCATGATGTGGATTTCCCAACATTCCACTCCTGGGGGCTTGTAGAATATGGTGACAAAGAGCATGGGCCAGGAGGTCCTTGGTTCGCATCTTTGTTATGGTTTGCTCTATGCGGGTGCTAAGTGGCAGCTGGATTCTGCTCAGAAGTCAGGTGTATCTTCTGGATGTGAGTCTGTCACATGGTCAGTGGCTGCAACCTCCCTCTGAAGTAACTTGCCTTTGACAACTTCTATTTTTTCTTGCTTATAGATTACATCCATCGCATTGGTCGAACAGGACGAGCTGGCAAAAGCGGTGTGGCCATTTCTTTTGTTACCAAAGAGGACTCTGCTGTCTTCTATGACCTAAAACAAGCTATCCTTGAGAGTCCAGTCTCATCGTGCCCACCAGAGCTGGCCAACCACCCTGATGCCCAGCACAAGCCAGGAACCATCCTTACTAAGAAGCGGCGGGAAGAGACTATTTTTGCCTGAGTCCCACAGAAGAGCTGCTTAAGAGGCACCTCCCTCTTTCCTTATCTGGAGCCTGGGCCGAGACTTAGAGCGTGAGGAGGCTCCTGGTGTGAGGTGGCTCTCCCAGCCCCAGGTACTTACTCCTTAAGGAAGACAGTCGGCTTTTTTCTTTTCCCCTTTCAGATGTAAGCGCACACCCTCTTGCTGTTAATGAAAACCCCTTCACAGAATTCAGGACCAAACAGTGAGGATTTGAGTCCAAAGAGGACAAAACATCTTGGGAATCTTGATCTGGACAAATCTCCTAACTTTGTTTTTATTGGAGCCAGTGTTTATACATCACCACAGAAAACTTTATTTCTTCTTTTGTTGAGGGCTGGGCTAGGCTAATAGTAGACCAGCTTTGCCAGTTTGTGATACTTGCGTGGTTAAATTCCCTTTTACCATGGTTTTAGAAGTTTCATCTTTGATGCGTTTCCCTCGTCCTGTACTCCATGATCAGGCAAGAGAGGGACACGGCCTTCTGCAGATAGAGTGCTGCAGGCTGTCCTTTCCTGCTCCAGGGAGGACTTCACTTCTTCTGCTTGTTTTACCCAGAGGCTGTCACTACTCCTGCTCCCAACAGAGTAGGAAGGGGTGGTGGATGTACAGAAAAACTGATATTTTTTCAGTGATGATTCTTTTTTTGTGCTACTATAAATCCATGTGAAATGTTGCTCAGGTCTGTGTGTATTTCTTGATCCTTGGCTTCTCAAAATAGGGACTTTTGACGTCAGACTTTAACCTCTCTGTAGAACAGATATTCCTCTCTCTTGCTGTAGACTGCTCCCATGTCTTTTGAATGAAACAGCAGCCCTAAAAAGATACATGAATTTATAGGACTACCAGCTTAGAAGAGTATTGCCATTTGGTATCACTGGTAACACTGAACCATGTGTGAGTGAGAAATGACAATGGTTGGAATGAAGGAGTGCTTGAGGGGTGATAAGTGGATGGGTAGAATAAAATAATACAAGGAATAAAAAGGAAAGTTATTTTTGTTAAAGCAAAACATTTGTGTAGAAATCCTGTTTTCTTCATCTTCCCAAAAGCCAAGGCTTATAGCTTGATACCCTTGCTCTGTTGAGAATGTTTTCCCCTCTCAGTTCAACACTTAAAATGGTAGCTGCACATTCTGCTCTGTGGAAGAGGTGGAGGTACAAACTGGACGTGAGGAACTCCTTCTCTTCAGGACCATCTGCTCTGAAACATATAGCCCAAGGACAAAACAGCAGTATCTGAAGCTGTTTCTGAAAGCTATATAAACATGTATGGACATAGCAACTGGGAAAAGCACAGGGCCTTCTTTGTGTGGGGGTATTGCTAGGAAATAGCTGTTGAAATGCATGTGTACAATACATGATACGTGTGTTTTGTATACCAGAGGTGCATCCCAATACAGGATGTCAGGTGAGGTAATCTTACGGTAACCCAGTGCTTTCAGATCCCTCTGAGCTTTGAGGTGGCTTTACCTTTAAGTTGACCTCTCTCTTCAGTATCACAGGAGTCAAAAATTGTTTATCAGAAAACCTTGTGCTGTATCTGGAAGGTCAGTTGTAAGTGTCCGTGATAACACGGCAAATTTTCTTTTAGAAAATGTACACTTCCATGAGGAGATTGTTACAGTGCAGAGGTGAGAACACTTTTAGTAGCAAACAGCAGTCCTAAAGATATTCATTATGGAGTCTTTTTTGTTTGTTTGTTTGTTATCAATGGGAACTGGCTTTTCAATGGAAACATTAGGACTGAACCAAATGTAATTAAAGGCAGTGTATCAAATTCCCAGTTTTTTGAACTCGTGTCGTGCTCCAAGGTCCTGCAACTGGCTAAACTTAATCTATAGCTTCTCTGGAGTAGGTAAAGGCTAGATGTGCTCTTGATAATTTTTTTCACCAAACTAAGATGTGCAGTGTGTATGAGTAACATTCCCCATGGGGAGGGAGAGAACTGAGGAAAAGTGAATGATTGTTTAAATTTCTCATTTTGTTTCCAAAAAAAACTGTCCACATGTACTGAATGCAGAACCGCTATGGCACTATTCACACCATTTCACAAGATTTTTAAAGTTCATGTATCAGAACCTATATTGTGAAAGGCTTGCTAAGTATGCAAGCCTCTCACCTGTCTTGTTAAAAGGCAGTTTGTAGTGTGTTTCAGATATCAATTAGGAGGGAGTGGTATGCTATTCAATCAGCATGCTTCAACATAGGCTCCAGCTTAATGCTATATGATGAACTGGAATGTGTTTGTCATTCACATTAACTATTAATTGCCGCTGTGGCTCCACTTTATTGTACAAGTGATATTGGTAGTGTAATTTAGGAATGGCTCCTTTAAGTCCTACTAAGACATCTGAAGCCATTTTTAAACAAGAAAATTGCTGTACTTGAACTCTCAGATATCTCACATTTAAAACGTGGTTTATGTGCCATTTCAACAGTCAAGGATTTCCTCAAAGCATCCTGAGAATTAGTTTGGAAAGGTACAGAAGACGACCCTGTCTTAGAAAATGATAATTCCCCAGGCAGTGAAAATGGCTGTGAATAAGGTTTAGCCTTTTAAGTGTGAGCGTGTAGTGAGTTCATGCCTCAGATGGAATACACTCAGACCTAGAGGTAGGCCCGACTATCTTTACACATGCACATCTTTCCACAACTAGCTATTGGTCTTTTAACTATGCTATCTTTGCAGTGACCTTAGTATGTGTATGCCATTCAAAATACCAGCTTAATTGCCATGCCCTTTGACTCACAAAACCCCTAACATCTCCCCTCTGCCCATTCTCCAAATAAAGACAGACCACGAATATTCTATAAACAGCAAACGCTTGTTTCAAACTGCTTACAAGTTGTTGGGGAAAGAAGTGCCCTCTACAAAAAAAAAAAGAAGAAAAAAATAGTAACGAAGCTGTTGCCACAGTGGCCCACCAAATGGCAACCGCAGGGACAGAACCCAGAGCTCCCTGGCCCAGAAACCACCAAAGCAGGAAGAAAGTCTTCCTCAGCAATCAGCAGTTTAGGGCATATGACTTACACGCAAATGACTCCCGATGACAGTGCGCAGTATATACAGGCTGATTTCGGATAGGTGTACGTGCTATTTAGGGCAGGGGGCTGCCATCCACTGCCCAGTGAAGTGTTCGGCGGTGCTGGGCAGGCAGGATGAAAGGGCATCTGGGGTTGGAGGGGTTCTGCATTAGGAAGCAGGAAGTGGCGGGGGGCTCTAGCTCTGCCCCTCTTTCCGCAGGACAGAATCCAAAAGGAATGAGGGTGGGAGGCACCGCGAAGCTGGTATGCACCCAGCACCTCTCCCTCTGCCCCACCCCAAGGCTGAATATGGAAGATCAAGGCCTCATGCAATCTGCAGAGAAATACGGGCAGGGTGGATTTTTTTTCCTTTTTAAACCATACATTGTGGCTTTACAGATGTCCTCTCACCAGCTCCCAGAGTTGGTGTCGCTGTGCACAAGGAAGGGAAAGAGTTTACATAAGGAGGGAAAAGGAAAATGGAAGGATCAAATCCAGGCTGAGCCTCAAGACTTCCATGGCAAGAAGATGATAACTCACTCATTCTTTTAACCATGTCAGAGGCCAAGTACATGTTACACTCTCCAACAATGAGACTGCAGTTTTGAGTGGAGAAACAACTGTTTTCTTCTCAGAATCACTCCCTTCACTGCCCCACCTACTCATGTAGATCCAGAATGCCATTGGGAAAAAGCAGCTGTGGGAGGAATATTTTTGAGTGGATCCATCTTGGAAACAATCAAGCATCCCTTCATTCCTGTAGCTCTCCTGTCCCAAACTGCAGCCTCCTAAGCCTGCTTTTCATTGAAATAAATGCTCAAAAAAGTTTGGGGTTTCATCTGATGTACTTGTGTGTGACCCTGCTTGGCCTCCTAGCTTCCAAAGGATCAAACCAGGAATTCCCAATTCCTGGAAGCCAAACTGGAGGTGGGGGAGGAGAAACTTTGGGTGGCTCTGATGTTACTTCAGAGAATATTTTTGTACATAGCAGCATCTTACATTTGCATTCACTTGAGCAATGGAAAGCAAAAGTGGGATAGCCTTCTCTTTTTGACCACTAGTGACTGTGAGCAATTAAATTAAAATGCACACATCCATTGTTGTGTGGCTTCAAGTTGTTTCCAACTTATGGCAACCCTAGTATGGGCTTCTAGGCAAGAGGCTGAGTGTGTGTGATTTGCCCAGGGTCACCCAGTGGCTTTCCATGACTGAGTGGGGATTTGAACCCTGGCCTCCAGAGTTGTAATCCAATGCTCAAACCACAACACCATGCTGGCTCTTTGTGTATAACACATCCCTCTAGAAGGATATCTTGAGGAAACAAAGCCTCTGTGGTGTGATCTATTTTGCCCTGACAACTATGTATGAGAGTACTTTGACTTCACAGACAAGGGGTGAGCTTCACACAATTTGGGTCAAACTTTATGTCTCCAGTAACACAATAAGTAAAGGTGGAAGACATGTTTCTGGGCTGTACCAATTAAGGCTAAAGGTAAAAGAATCACAGAACATTCCCTACGTCTTCCTCTACTTAATCAGAGACTGAGAGCATACCATAGACTAAAGGCAGAAGCAGTTGTCTGCCCTTTTCCCTCATATGGTACTTTTGTGTGTACGGGAATTTGGGAACACTGCTGCAGGATATCCACACAGCCTGAAGTAGTACAGTCTAGGGGTAGTTTAAGCTCATCTGCTGTATATGATCTGTGAAGCATCAAAGTGCAAAATGATCACCAGTACCACAGAGCTCAACTCAGTGCCTTCAATTAGCCTCAGCTGTTTGAACTGACTTGGCGGATCACAGCAGTTCTCACAAGCTAAAATTGTTGTGCCTTCATCAACCACAGAAGTTCTGTCTGGCCTTACAGCAGAGCACAGACTGACATCAAGTCCTAAGACAAAGCAAAAACCAACATTCGGTTCCTTTTGCTCATAACATTCTAAACCCGCCAGGCAAGACTTCCAAGGCCTGGTGCCCTTCAAATGTGCTAGACCATTCGTTGTTGCGTGCCTTCATTTTCCAACTTATGACTACCCTAACACAAATGTATTATGGGGTGTTTTGGCAAGGTTTGTTGCAGAGAGGGTTGGCTTTTGCCTTCCTCTGAGGCTGAGAAACTGTGACTTGCCCAAACTCACCCAATAGGTTTCTATGCCTGAGCAGGGATTTGAATGCTGGTCTCCAGAGTTGTAGTCCAACACTCCAACCCCTAAACCACATTGGCTCTCATGCTAGACCATAGCCCATTGTAATCTCCAACTACCATAGCTTGCTGGCTTGGGGATGATGGCTTTGTAGTCCAACACATCCAGAGGGTGCTGGGTTGAGCAATGTCACACAAGGAAAAGAGAGCCAGATGTTCTTACCCATCCACTGTCCTTTGCGCTAATAATACAGCCCTTTTCCACATAGTTGGAAGAAGAAGAAAAAAAAGAACCACAGCTTCCCAGTTCCTTTCTCTTTCTCAGCCACACTGTCTCTGTCCAAGAGATACTGTGAGCCCAACTTCTCCCCACCCATCCCTGCCACCTGGAAAATGGAACTGGGATGCAAAGCTACCAATGGAATTTACCCTGCAAGGACATTATCTGGGCCCTCATCATTGACCCTTAGCAAAGGTGAGTGAGAGAATTCACCCAACCTGCATATTGGAATCAGGCAGCTGTGGCTGAGTTCAGGGGGATTCCATAGATAGCACCTGTATACTGTGGGGCTCAGCTGGGTAAGGAAAAGAGAGGAAGGTTTGGGAGCAGGCAATTGGTTCAGTCTGGGGGGCAACAGTGGTGGTGGTGGTGGTGGTGGTGGCGGCAGCAGCAGCAGCATCCTTGTTCTGCATCCCCAGCTGCCTGGCCCAGAGGCAGGAGGTGCCCAGCCAGAGGGGGTCTCAGTAGCTGTCCTTGGCCCAGGGCCGGTTGCGCTGCCAGTTCCTCTCATTGTGGTTGTGCTCAGACTCGCGCTCCAGGAGGCGGTCCTGGGAGTCATGGCCATTGGTGCTGTGGAGGCCGCTGCTGTGGTTGCGATGAGGCTGGTACAGGTCAGTGTAGGCATCAGAATACTCATCCTCCAGGTGCCGGGAGCTCCGCTGAGACGATGCTGTCCAAGCCTTGCGGGAGGCGTCACTTGTTTCATCTGACTGCATCAAGCTGTCATGCTCCACCGGGGAGCGTTCGTTGCCCTGCTCGCCCAGCGGGGCCTGGTTCTGGGGAGGAATACATACAGCACATTAGAGGAGGGTTACAGAGCTCACTTAGTAGGGGAATACCACCACCACCTCCTCTTCCTCCTCCTCCTCCTGCCACCAGTAACTTGAATCTTCTTCAGCCATGTAGCTGCTCCACAATTATAGCCAGAGTCCCTAGCCCACTGAGAATCAATTGCACTTGTGTTCTGTATCAAAGTAGCTTAATCCATGGCTACGGCTGCTACTCTGTGGAAATATCCTGGCTCAGTATGTCAGGGCATACTTGTGAACATGATAGCATAAATGCACAGCACTGTGCTTCTCTCTGAAGAATGTCTTCAAAGGCCAAAAGTTGGATTGGGGGCCATAAAGGTTTAAGTCTAACTATTTCAGTTAGAATATGTTAAAGTTTTGTTGTTGCTGTTGATGTACAAATTATCTCAAAAATCTAGTTTGAATATAAGTTTATGAGTTTGGGCATTTCTGGAAACTAATAATTTGCATAATGAAAGAAAGAGGTACACCCACTACAACACAATGGAAAACATTAAAGTTCCTTCTGATGCCCTCCTTAAAGCTGTCTTACCATTAGAACGTCTGGTTCTATATAGACCTTTTCACCCTTTGCAGAAGCCAGCTATTTAGAACCAGAAGTGCAATTGACTGAAGACTGTGCTTTAAATGATTTAAACAACCTGTGAACCTTCAGCCCATTGCCCGTGCCGACTGGGGGTTACGGGTGTTGGGAGTCCAACAACTTCTACAGGGCTGACAATTCCCCATCTCTGACACTAAACAGAAAAAGAGGACTTGGTTTCAGAGGCAGGTTTTCAGGGACAGACAACAAGGCTTGTCAGCTTCTCAGAAACATCTGACACAACTCCTGTATCTTTTGGTGTGATTCAATAGAGCCATTCTTATATTTTCTGTACCTGCAGTCCTGGAATGGCAGTAGAAGGTGTTACGAGGTTCTGGCCACCAATAGTGTGTGAGGGGTGGTGGGTTGCTCGCCAGTATACTTCCAAGTATTCAGCCAGATGTTCACAGGCATCCTCCAGCTGGTTCTCATCCAGGATTACATCAAAGAGTTCCTTTGAAGAGGGGGAACGGGGGGAGGGATAAAAAGCAGCAGTGAAAAGAAATCAGTGCCTCAGTAATAAAATAGTGCCCCCTTCCCCAGGCTGGTAGACGAGTGGCTGGAGATAATGGGAGCTGCAGCTCAATTTATCTGGTGAACACTGGCTTCAAGCTTAGAACAGGGATATCACAGACACAAAAAGGCAGAATCATCATAACACAAAGCTTACAAGTTCAGCAGTGAAAAATCAACGAGTGAATGACACTAACACAACTATTGGCAAAGCTGCAGCCTTTAAATATTTCTCCATAAAATGTAAGGGCAGTGGGATGGCATTCTGAGAATGCTTATTAAATGATGCAGAGGTAGTATTTAATTTCTACAAGGAAGCACTGGAACTCAGCTTTGCATACACATCCCTACTGTTTGTCTTGCAATGTTCCTTAAGGCTAACAGGGCAAGGCCAGACTGTTGTTGCACAGGAGTGTGGAAGAGGCACTCTGTACACGTTCAAAGATACATTTGTCACATAATATTATTCCCCCACACATTTCTGTACAGAGGAATGGCCTTAAATGAGAGTAGCATCTCCCATTTTCTTAGACTGCTGGCGGGAGGCGGGGGTGGTGTTTGGAATAGGTGCTGTGCCAAAACTAGGGAGCCAAGCAGGAACTGGGCCCAGCAGGTGAGTCAAGAGCACAATGGATCCGCACACAAGAACCTAGAGAACAGCTGAGAGAGTACAGGAAGGGACAGGACAGGATATCACACTACATCCCTCTCACAGAAACTTACTGGAGGACACTGCACAAGCTTGTCAGCTGCCATCATCTGCACATTGAGATGCTTCACCTGTGATTTCCCTCTGGACTTGATAAGTCGCTGAAGCACCTTCCAACAAAAAGAAAGGCACAGAATCAGAAAATGCCAAATGAACTTCTAGGCCAGAGCTTCCCAAACACGGGTCACCAGATGTGGATGTCAGTTTCCGCATAATCCCCCAGCCAGCAGTCACAATCCAACATCTGTGGACTGATGTTTGGAAACCTCTCCTCTAGATGATGAGCTACTGCAGTGTAGTGCTAAGAGGCTGACCTTTCAACCAGAAAGTCCTACTTGCTATGAAACCATTTTGTGCTGCGAGGCAAGTCACTGTCTCTCCACCTGAGCTGCTACATCTTTTGAAGCCTCTCTGAGCCATAAGAGGACATTGTATTCCTTGCGTGGCAGGGGAGCAGAGAACACTGGGATGAATGGCTGATGCTGGTATCTCTTCTTATGTCGCTGAAGAGGGAGTGAGTTAAAAGTAGTACTGTGATATATCTCACATGCTCTCCTATAAGGTAACATCTATCAGATTTGTGAGTGGATTGCCTAACATTTTCCTTTAGCTAAAAGCAACCAGGGAGCCAGTTGCTGCGTAGTGGTTTGAGAGTTGGACTATGACTTTGGAGACAAAGGTTTGAATCTCTGCTCAGCCATGGAAACCCCTTGGATGACCTTAGGCAAGTCACACTCTCTCAGCCCCAGAGGAAGGCAAAGGCAAACCCCCTCTGAACAAATCTTGAGACAAAAACCCCATGACAAATTTACCTTAGGCTCGCCATAAGCTGGAAATGACTTGAAGACACACAACAGCAACAACAAAAAGCAACCATGCTGCTATAACCATATCTCTTGCTGCTACAATTCCCACAAGAAAAGATAATGTTCGGAGAGCCGCTCAGAGGTCTTACACATAACTTATAATTTGCTCTCTAAGACACTGAGACTCAGGGATCTCCCTACCAGAGGGTGAAAGAATGTGAGAAATGAAGCATCCTTGTACTTTTCTCTGGCTTAATACCCAAAACTAGAGCTGCCAGGTCTCTATCTGGAGACCTTCCTGTTTCCTGAATTCCACCAGTGAATCCAAAGGCAAAGTAGCTGCACTTTCTCCAACCAGCCCTGGCCTGTTTGCCTGCCACCATCTCTTGTGCAACGTATACCACAATACTGCTCCATTTTCTGCTTTAAAAGCCAAGACGGATAAAACTAATATTTATTGCTGGACTCAAATCTTGCACAGACTTTGAGCTGAGCCTGCTAACTTTGTGGTTTGTATGTTTCTGATTTTTAAAATAAAATTTCTAATTTTTTTGCACTTTGAGGGAAAATGAACAGAAAACCTTCAAGGCAGGACAGCCTAATTGGAAGAAACAAATCTCTCAATGCAACACTAGGGGGCGATAGAAAACACAAGAGGAGAATCTGAGCTTCAGAATGGTTGCTGCTTCAAGTCATAGGAGAGAGGTGCCACTGCCTGGATACAAGCATTTCCCCCTTGCTCACCTTTGGGGAGGAGACCTTGACGTAGACAATGATGGGGGCCAGTGAGGTTTTGGCCAGCTGTGCTGGGTGGTTGATAGTGTCAGCATCCAGCACCACCAGCTGGAGTGACTTGGCCAGTTCAAATATCCGCTCGATCTCACTCTGAACCTCAGCTGGAAAGAAAGAGGAAAGACTGTGAGCCGGTTGCCCCCCTCTGCTAGACAGGAAACAAAGTTATCTGCTTCACCTTTCTGTTGTCAGCCCCTCACATGCCTGCCTCCCTGCTTTGCAGTTTTGTTGCTTCTTGCTGCTTTTCAACTCACAGCTCTTATTGTAGATCTGAGAACCATTCCCACCTATCTGTGCTTTGCAAGAAGCTGCAAGAAGTAGAAGGAAGAGTGTGGGACCCTGCTCCATTGGCCTTGCTGAGAAGTTTGCTCCATTCCTCTTGTTTTTTTCTTGTCCTTTCACCGGCATCCAGCAACAGCCATCCCATCAGAGGTCAGCAAGGGAAAGACAGAACATAGTGCCATTCCATCAGATTAACAGAGAGACCAGCAGCTGTTGGCATCTCTTCCCCTTGAACTATTTCCATTTCGGCTGGTTGATCTAAGCCAGTGGTTCTCAACCTGTGGGTCCCCAGATGTTTGTGGACTTCAGGTCCCAGAAGCCCCAGCCACTATGGTCAATGCTTGGGGCTTCTGGGAGCTGAAGTCCAAAAACATCTGGGGACCCACAGGTTGAGAACCACTGATCTAAGCAGTCTGTAGCTAATAATGGGTGTCTGTGTTTAGTGCTTTTCCTTTCTTCCCTCTGAGTTCTTTTCTGTTCTATGCTGGCTTTTAAGACTGTACTAAGGACAGGGGGCCAGTATGTTGCCATGGTTGGAGTGCTGAAGCCAGGGTTCAAATCTCTGCTCTGCTATGGAAACCTACTATGTGACCTTGGGCAAGTCGCACTCTCTCTCAGCCTCAGAAGACGGCAATGGCAAACCTTCTCTGAATCAATCTTGCTAAGAAAACCCAGGGAGAGGGCCACCCTAAGTTCAGTTGACTTGAAGGCACTTAACAACAAACCCTAAAGACCCGGGATTACCTTACTACTAAGTTTTATTACCTATCCTAGAAGCCTGTATAGCTGAAGAGTATTTTAACTAAGTAAGTGAGACTGGGCAAAGAGCAGGGCAAGAGGGGAGTGAGTCTGGAGAGATGCAAAGAGTTAGGAGGACAAGAGAACAGGCAGGAACTCAACCAAAGGGGAATATTAGAACATTGGGCTACGATAAGGACAGAAAAAGGAACAAGAGGCTAGATGAGAGGACAGATCATAGTTTGTTTTTAAACATATCTAGAGAGGGAGTGAGAGCCATTGTGGTGTAGCAGTTTTGAGCACTGGACCTATGACTCTGGAAAGCAAGGTTTGAATCCTTCTCAGCCATGGAAATCCACTTAGGCAAGTCACATTCTCTCAGCCTCAGAGGAAGGCAACAGCAAACTGCTGCTGAACAAATCTTGCCAAAAAAAACCCATGATAGGCTTGCTTTTGGCTTGGAAAATGACTTGCCGGCACACAACAAAAACAGAAACAGACAATTGTTTTAATAGAGCTGAAGAACGATTTGAGAGAGACATTGTTCCCTGTGGTACTGTAAGCTTATTTTATCCCCTTGCCATATCCAGTCAGACAGGCTGAACAGATTCCGGTGTCACAGAAATGCTGTAAAACTTGTTCCGTAGAAATGAAAGTAGATACGCCCATACACAGTCAGCAGTGACTTCTCTTTCAATCTGCCTTCAATTCACTGGGAAAACCATTTTTACATGTTTCCAGACTAAACTATAAGTAAAATTGGAAATGAGCATATGCATATTTTTTAAAGAAAAATGGCCATGTTTGATTGCAGTGCTATAACTTCCCACCTGGAAGTAAACTCCATTGAACTCAAAAGGATTTACTTTTTAGCAGATATGTATCTGGATGTTCTAGATCCAGCTAGTTGACCTTAGGTATCTTACTTTCTCTCAGCTCCAGCAGAGAACCCACAAGTCCTGAAGACTAAAATTTGGAATTTTATGTGTAGTTTATAAATATGTTTGTACTATAACAAATTATTTTTGCTACGACTATATAGGATACTAGCATATATACTCGGCATTGCCTGGGATTTTATTTTCTCATAGGTAATACTTGTTAGAAAGATACGAAATCCTGTGTCTCTAATTCCCTAAACTGTCTTATCCAGTACCTGTAATGTTTTCACGTATTCCCCAATCCAATCTGTATTTGGAGTTATTAACATATAAAGTTGGATTCCTAAGGGAATACACTGCCCTCCTCCTTGCTGCTAAGCCTCATCTCCATAGCAACCAGCCTGAGCTCTCTGGCTGAGAATTCTAAAGGCCTCTCCCTAAACTGCAAACCCCAGAATTCCACAGAATCTTCAGAGGCAGCCAATCATATGAGATCTTCACTTGCCTGACCCAGACAAACAAACAAACTTTGACTTTTATATATTAGTAGATAGATTGGAGAGAGGTGAAAAGGTACATCCAAGACTCATCACTTCGTGACTATAGCTTCCTACTGACAGCCAGCCTAGTACAAGAAAGCCGCTAGTGTTGTTTCCATTGAATGGGGTTAGGATGTGTATGGCTCACCGGGTGTTGGTGAACTGTACCTCCCATCAATTTGGTCAGCGCAGATTACGGCCAGGAATGCTGGAATTTACAGTTCAAAAAGAACTGGAGGGCTGCACAGCTCCCGCGGTTCTCGTGACAGAAACTATTATGACTACAGAGGTTCACAGTCAGCTTATATATTAGAGGAGAAGATTCTGATAGATCATTTGCAAGCATTTCTACTGGTTTTCATTAGCTTGTAACTGCCAGCCAATGAGCTATGAAATTTAAAAAGCAGTAAGTCATTCATTGGTCAGAAGATTCTGAAAAAAATTGTCTGAAGGAGCACCAGTGTGGACGAAGCTACAAGAGCTGGCCAGACGAGGGAGAGACTAAGGCCCAATCACATTGACACAATCATAGTGCTGTGATTCCGCCTTAATTGCCATGGTTCCAGCCCACGGAACCCTGCGACTGGCGATTTAGGTGAGGGGCCTTTAGGACTCTCAGCCAAGAGTTCCACTCATGCCTCTGACTAAACTACAAACCCCAAGATTCCACAGGAGGCAAGGAAGCCACCGCAGGGGAAGCGAGATATAGCACTGCAGTTGCGTAGTGTGAACGGATCCTGACTTCGCTCCCCTGCCAAGTGGTTCTCCAAAGATGGTTCCCTGATGGCTGGCTAGAGTGACAACAGAAAGAAGCAGGTGTTAAGAAGCAGAAAGGATTGAGAAGAAGCAATGTCCTGGTCGTAAATGACCATAAGGAAGCCTTCAGAAGAAGTTTACGTAAACCTGACAGAGAAAGAATACTAGCCTCTAGCAGTACTATAGTAACGACAGGGCTCAGAGGGTCTAAGCCCCAGGACTTTTTCATCTGACATCATTTCTCACAACAAACTCCTGACCACCTCTGTTCCCTCTGAACTGAGCTACAATCCCCAGAGTAACTGGAGGGGAAATGTATTTTTTCAGCCCCAATGTATTATTATGAGCTGCTACTACTGCAATCCAAAATATTTGGAGCTGGCTTGGTCTTGAGTTGGCAAAACCCATTGACTCTACAGAACACCTACTCCTAGTGGAGGTGAAAATTGCTAGAAATGATTTTGGATCAACACAGCCACCTGCATTTTTGGACTCTCCCGGAGTACCGCTATAGAGAACGTCTCGGTAAGAAGCCACACTTCATCTACTACATAAAAGTCAATGTTTGCTGTGCATTTGTCTGTTTGTCTGCATCAGCATATGATTGGCTGTGTGAGACGAGAAGACCTCCTACGATTGGCTGGCTGTGAAGATTCCGTGGAATCCTGGGGTTGGCAGTTTAGGGAGGGGCCTTTAGAATTCTCAGCCAGAGAGCTCTTGGGCCTCAGGCCAGTTGCTATGGAGATGAGGCCTACCATCAATAAGGATGCCAGAAAACTTTTGGGAGGCATATGTGAGAAAAAGTGACATACGCAACATAGTTATGAGGCCTTCTCGCCTCACACAGTAGATTGTATGGGTTCCATATGTGACGAATCTTAAAGTTGAAATTCAAAACAAAAAATGCTTCCAGAAAAAAAAGTAAAGCCATTGCACAAATTCAACAGAAAGAAAGAAAAAATTAAAGCCAGTACGTCAACGTTGCCAGAGAACACAGATTGGACTGGGGATTATGGAGAAAAGTTACAGGTACTGGAATAGGCCAGTTGCTATGGAAATGATGCCTAGCAGCAAGGAAGAGGACAGTGTATTCCCACAGGACTCCAATCTCTGTATGTTAACAACTATGAATACAGATTGGATTGGGAAATACGGAGCAACGTTACAGGACATGGAGAAAATAGTTTTGTGAGTTCTTAAGAGGCAAGTAAAAACCCAAGGCAACGCCAGGTAAATACACTAGTAATTTATGAATTTGGACTCAAGAAGCTACAAGTACTTTGTGGATGAGAGATGAGAGATGGGGGCCTACAGTTCAGCCCAGTGTCCTCTCAATGAATCCAAGAGCAGTGGGAGAACTAGTAATTTTGTCCTTGGTATGAATTTAAGAACTAATTGGGGGGAGAGCTAAGAAAAGTATACTTGGTATATGAATTTTATTTACAATCATAAACATGGTTATGGGAAAAGTAACTACCTTAAAATTACAGGTCAGAACTTACTGATAAAATCTAAACATACAAAACATTTATACACATTACAAGTAGCCATGTCCTCCACAGCAAGAAAGTGTGGTTGGACAGAACCACTAATATATGGTGTTCTTGTGGGCAGGATTTAAGAAACCCGTTGACAACCTTTTCTCCAGAACATATATTACCAATTTTTTCACAGGGACTAATTGACACTTTGGATTAATACTGACTTACATTACAGAGTTGTTCAAAGTCTAACTAAGAATGGATATGAAGCACTCTGAACTCTTGAAGACACTATATAAACGGTAATAGTTATTTTAATTTTTGTTCTACCATTCTCTCTAATCAAGTTGAATACATTTTTGAAACTAAAAAAATCTGCTTATGAGAAGTAACAGGAGGGTGAGTAGGCCCACACCTCTTTCAATAGGACTTTAATGATCTAAAATAATAGCACTAGTAATCATCATGATCATGATCATCACCATCATCATCCATCTCCAGACTGAAACTGCAATCCAAAAGATGCTTATCTGGGAATAAGTCCCAGACTTCTGAATATACACACCTAGGACCGCATACTGCTATTTGATCTTGGGATGAATACTAGCCTCGAGTACAGGTTTTAGAGACATGTGGGAACATACTTCTGAAATGAGGTAAGACCACTTGATGGCACACAAAAGGTATATTATCAATACAGGCAACGTGTTGAGGACTGCACAAGTTGGATGTACATTCAAGGAGACTGATGAGGCTGCTTATACGATTTGCTTTTACAATCCAATGTCAATGGGAGGTGAAAAAAATCTGACTCTCCCAACTGTTCTCATTCTTACAAATGTCTACCTTTACAGGATGGCAAGGATACAAGTCACAAGATACCCTCCCTTTCCACCTGGGATTTGCTTAGCCACATTCCCATAAGCATAACCGTAGAGATACCACATAAGAAGCCTCAGGAGATATCACTTGAATCTGCCATCTTGTTTCACTCCATATGAAATGGTAGATTTTATAGAAGAAAATAACAATGGAAAAATCAGAGAAGCCATTCACATGATAGTAACATTTGACCTGTAAAAATGGACTGGGATCATTCTAAGCCATAGCAAGACCAGGACACTGCAACAACAGCAGCTGCCTGGCAGGGAACACTCATTTTTAAACTCATTTAATGAGGTGCTCATTAAAAAAAAAAGTCTTAAGAATGAAAGAGAGAGCTATGTGTATTAAAATACTTGCAAATATTTCTACTGATAATAAATCACTTAAGATCCTTGATAAGCTGTCAGGTTTCCAGTGATCTATTTTAACAGGCAGCCCATGGAAACCTCCTTTCCCTATTAGCAGATCAGCTGGGTACGATATGTTGGAACTGTAGCACAATGGGAAGTGTGAAGCCCTTCTCCGTACACCAGATTTCTAAGGACACTTGCCACCTCCACAATAGTTAATGTAATTTTCATTTAAGTGAAAACAAATAGCGCATGCCACATGTCTTCTGGCCCTAAGACCCCCACTGATTTGAACTGTAGTACTTACAAACAGAAACAAATGCCATTTAGGTAATGTTATTTTTGCATCCTAAATCCCTCCTCCTCCAAGTATATTCACTTAGCACTTTGCACACACACACCCAGCCACTCTTGGCTGTGCTATTTCTTGTAAGGACCAACCTAATGCCAAGATAATTAATTACATTTACAATTCCACACCAGAGACAAATAATCCCTCTTAATTGGGCAGCAGCTGTGAAGAGATATGTGGTGCTAATGCTAAAATGACAGAAATTAGAAAATAGGCACAGTGGAAGCAGAAGTACATGCAAGATGAATATCCAAAGGTGAGCATGTATAAAGGCTGGGCCCTTTTTAACACATTTTAGTGTTTCCACAGTCCTTCTCAGCCAAGAAAAGCATACCAGCAACCTCTTTCCTCCCAACACTCAAGGATTTAAATTTTTATAGTTTATAGTAGCAGTCCTGTTGAAGTTCTGTAGATATTCTACCACTTTCTAGTTGTCTAGACTGGAGTCCCTCATTTCTAAAGAATGCACATGCTCAGGGCATATAGAAGATTCTACAGACTGCAAGCAACACAGAAAACCCTGGACAAGCGAGCAGGGGATGCCTGTAAAGTAAACAGCTTTCTGAATTCTGCTTTTTTCTAAAAAAAATGAAAATTTTACATCCATATTGTAGTGCCCAAGAATGTATAATTAAAATTAGAAAGCGCCATGTAGCTTCATTTGAGATCTACCTATAAAAAAGAGTGGAATCTAACACAGATTTCTCCCTAGCACCCTTATTTGCTATAGTCAGGGAGATGTGATTTTTTTATGTACACTTACGCACTTTCACACCCACACACTGAAATGTCAGTCCCTATTTCCAGTATGAAATGGCAAAATCCGGCAAATCCTGCATCATACAATCACTTAGTTTGACTGTGATAAAATAAATTCTGACTCTCTTCCTCTGAAATCTGACATTTGAAAGGACCAAGGACAAAAAGAGGGGAACCTTCACATTGGACACTACTGGAGAAAATGTTTTACTAAATCTTTAGAGGCTTGGACTGGAAACCATTCATTGTGGCCTCGCCTATCTTACTTAGTGCAGGATGCCTACTTCACAACAACATAAAACATCTACATAGGGTTGCCATCTGTCTTTAGGGATTATTCATATTTCAGGAGCTTGGTGTAAGCAGAGAAATTGTCATGAACAGACCTTCTCTCTCTTTTTTTTTTTTTAAGGAAGCAGAATCGTGTGTGCAAACAAATGTAATTATTGGCTAGAGATTACTATACGTAAAAGAGAAGAGAGAATGTTACTAGTCATGCTTAGAAAAATATTAACAGGAGTAAATTGATCTGTTAAAAAAATGCATAGCTGTGCTGTTTCTATATGACATAATTACTTCAGAATCCAGAATTACCATGGAGGTTAATAAGGACAATAATGGTGACCTGTTACTTGTTTTCCAGCTCCAGATTTAACAACTGAAATAAAATAATGCTACTAAATTAGATACTCCTAATCAATACATTCTATTTCATTGAGTCTCTTCCTATGTATTATTCCTTTTGCCCCACTGACAAAATGAGTAGCTGAATAATCCACGATTTACTGCTATTCAATTCTGCAAGACTACAACCTGTGCATTCTATGTTGGATGTGATTGACGGGGAACAGCATGGCTCTGCCACATGGACTGTTTGTCTGCTAGTTCCCATTACTGGTTTAGGGACATGATAGGACTCACCAATGCTGGACCGGGTCGTGGATCGCTCGATGATGGCACGCTTGCCTGGGTTGTTGAGCACGGAGCGCTTGGCCAATGACAGGTCAGCAGTAACGCGTGTGATGGAGATTCTGAAAGACAGAATGACAGGGAACAAGCATGTTACCCATCCTTGCTTGGAGATGGGGGCTGGGGTCAGGAACTCTCTTCTTTTCACAGAAAAAGCATCTTACCGGCCATCAAATCTGTGCTTCAGGAAGTCAAAGAGAGCTTTCTGCATCATGTCTGTTACCTAGAAGGAAAGAAAGAAAAGGAGTGAACAGGACTGAAGTTGGCTAGGGGAGTCTGGGCTTATGGCAGAATTTCAACCACACCAGGTTCCATACCTCATAACCTTTTAGGGAGGGTCCCACCAGCACAACTGGCCGCATGGAGGGCACAACATCATATGGGGGATGTGCTCAGTCTGCAAAGAGAGGATATGTCCCATAAAAGAGCTTTTCCTTATTGTGCTGCTCAAGAAGTAGAAGCAAAAGGGTCTAATTAACTGGGCGGAGGTTGAAGCCCCCAACCAACACAAAAGCACAAGGCCTAGATCCCCTCTGAATCCCTCTCACTTTCCATTTTTACTGGGGAATCAGGCTTCAATCTTTCCATAAGGCAAATCTCTCCCCTCCCCCTCCCCACCAATGCACACTATTTCTGAGGCCCAGAGGAACTCCCTGACCACCACCACCCACACTGCAGCCCACCAAATGGTTACTCCATCCCAAGGCAGCTTCTCCACTGGAGATCAGATTCTAGCATTGGAGGCACTTTGCTCCAAGCTAGACAGGACAACATCAGAATTTGCCCTGCCTTCCCCTACAAGACTGGAGGGAACCACACAGCATCCAAGAGAGTAACCCCAGCATTAAATCCTTACCTGCTTTTGCTTCTGTTTCGCTTGTTGGAAAAGAAAGAAAATATCAAGTTGTCAACAGTCAAGAATCAACAAGCAAGCAAGACTACAGGAATGTCTAGAGCTCTGCAATATGGGAGCTCTGATCCTTTGGAGATACAACATGGCCAAGGATCTACCTTCTGATTTTAGCTTCTTCCCCCAGCATCACACCCCAGCAGTTTACTTATGGCATCAATTACTAAAAATAAGGCATGGGGTTAAACCAAGCCTTGTCCAAGTTGAATTCACAGCGCTGGCAGCCAGATCTTATGTTCAGGGCTTTGTCTATCATCTTATAAAGACAATGGAAATTCTATATCTAAATTTTGTGCCAAGAAAAGCAAAATCTTGTGACAAAATGTGTGTGATTTCATCACTGTTCTGCAGAGTTAATTGTTGTGTTGCTAGCTGTGGGAAAATGCAAGATGCTACCTATGCTCAACAGGGAAACTGCTGTCCTTGGGTGACTGGAGATCGTACTTAGCCACTCCTCTGTCTCATTACAGGTGCTGCTAACGTAAACCTCTCTCTTCAGTATTGACACCATGTATGTACTCATTCCTTCCCAAAAATCCAATCTCAAACAGTTGTGATGGTTGTGATTCTCTCTGTCTGTCCCCTACAGCTTTCCAAAGCAAGTGCAGCACACGCTGTCCACTGTGTGCTGAATGAACTGCTTTCATTTCACTTGGAATGAAGGAGTAGTCACCATATGCTAATACATATCCAGAGTCTTGGAAGCCTTCTTATTTTGGGTTGTAACTCACCAAACTGCCCAGTGAGCATGAGCAGCAGTCATGCTGGCTTGGAGATTCTGGGAGCTACAGTCTGAAAAAGTAACTTTTCCAGGCTTGGTTCAATCTTTCAGCATCACTTATCCCACCACCCCCTCCAGTAATAAAGTCTGTTTCCCCACTTTCAAGTGCAATAGGCAAGATGAAATCCTTGTTAAATTCAGCAGTGCCTTTTTAGAAAATACCAGTCAAAGTGCCAACCAGCATTAGTGCTGCATGTCCATGCCCTTTCCAAAATAAAACAATAAAATCCTTCCTCAGCAACACTTGCTAACTGTTAGCTTGTATCTAGACAGGCTACGCAGAGTGCCTTTGAGTGCATGCAGTTGGTCGGAGCTAGAAATAAAAAGTTTTTCTTTAGGCTGTCCTGGTTAAAAATGCAGCACCGAATCCAGAGGGCAGAACTACTTGATAATCTTATATTAGTTCTAGATTTGTCCCATGTTAATAGGAACTTGCTTGTGAAACTGACATAAGGACATGACTCAGTTTAGGACATTCATTAAAGGTGAAATATAGATAATTTCTGTGTGGACTTTTTGGGAGAGATAGATAGCAGCCTGGAGTGGGGGAAATCTGAGTGAAACAAAGGTCTCAGCTCACATATATTAGTTGAGACATTTTCAACTTTTCCCCTTGAAAAAGGGAGTTGCACAAAATATTTTAGAAAACATAAAAACAGCTAACAAATAAATACAATATTGAGAATCTAAAAACTGTATCTCTTCTCTCTGATCACTCTCCTGGGATTTCCGTTTAGCTTAGGTCATCTTCCTCACACCATGGTGAGATCATGATTATGCCTCTCTCCTGCTGTTCTGTGAAACAATGACTGGGTGTACGTTCCTGTTTTTGTTAAGTGTGTTAACACTCCACCAGGCACTGTACACATACTTCCAAGCATACTACTGCTGACATAAAGGCTAGACATTTCCTTCTGTTTTGTTTTAATAAACGCTGAGAAGGTTTCAAGGAATTTGAGGAAGTTATTTTGCATCTAGTACTTTATTTATACATCACACAAGATCATGGCAAACACCCAGCCCTATTTATGCCTTTACCTAGTGACGGGGGAGGCGATCGCCGGTTGCTGATGGCGGGATTGCCAGACTGCCTGGTTGAGGAAAAAGAGAAAAAGTAAGTGTAAGGAGATGGGAAAAGCATAAGGTTAAGCTAGTGTGTGTCTATTTCTAACAGGAAATCCATGCCTAGAAGATGCAGGAGCAACCTGTACAAAGAATTCCTTCCCAAAGTCCAGTTACATTAAAAGAAGAAGAGTCAATTCTGCACAGCTGATGCAGTGCAGAGTATAATATAGGCTTCGTGTATTACTTAGGATCAAAGTCATCTGTATATGCACATTAAAAACAACATACCCAATTCTGCAGAGTGGATTGAGTTTAGGTAGCAAAAAACTTAGATAGGGGAGGGCATATCATGTACCTGTATTTAAAAACAGACTCCCATCACCACAGAAAACTATTATACAACCATTTCTCTTACTGATGTGGGTGGCACAGTCAGAATAGCACCCCTTTCCCCTTGCCCTTCTTACCTGGCTTTCTGCTCCTGCTTCAGCCGTATGGCCTCCAACCGCTGCGGGCTGGGGATGAAGGCGATGTCTCCCCCTTCCTTCACTAGCCTCCCGATCCACCAGTCATTGCTGTACTTCTGAAGGGACATTGTGGTAGGAAGTCAGAGACCACATTCCCTGACTAGCTTCCAAGTTCATCTTTATATGTACATATACTGGAAGACATGTCAGGTGGAAAACAGGGCTCCTTGAGTAACTTTTTCAGCCACAGGAAAAATAATTGAGAGTGAACAGGAGAGTGAACACTCACAGTCCCTTTACTCATTAACCCACTCAAGAACAGCAACTGAGTTTAGAAACTGTGGCAGGAATTCTCTAGTGCAGTCCATTATGTTACATAACTTATATACTTAGCTATGTACCAGAGGTTCAAAGGAGCCTTCCTAGGGAATTTAAAAGACGTATACCAGCGCATCAGCAAGGGTATCCCAATGCATATCAGTCCTATTGTGCATCAATCCTGCTGTACACTGGTCCCAGTACTGGGTCCCGTTGTGCACTGGTGTGGGTGCAAAACAGTCACTTTGCTGGCTCTCCTACACGGTAATGTGATGACAGCCCCTTGTTGAATATGGATCTAGTGCAAGTGCTCAATTCTGTTTCTTGCAAACCTAAGTCAACCTACAATGAAGCAGGACCCCAAGTGAATTCCAGCCTATGTTTTTTTATTTATAAATTGCCAAAGTGACGAACAATTAATTATGCAAGCTGCCATAAAAGCTTAGCATCTTACTGTCCAAATTCAGAAATCTACAAGCCCACTACAAGTCAAATATTTTACAGTGAAGGTTCAAGTTATAGCAATCAAGGAACAAATAATTTTTATCTGTGACTTGTTAACACTAAATTCAACAAGGCCCGGCCAAACGTTTTAGTTTTTAAAAACCTGATATCTCTCCTAGCCCTTTCCCATTTCTGGGTTATCTCTTATGACTTGTCACATCTTTTCCTGTCTTTCCTCTCACTCTCCCATTCTTTTCTTCCCATGCATTTGCTGGGCTTGGGCCATGCAAGTGAATACAATAATCCAGACAAAAGGGTTTCAAGAAACTGCTTTGAAAAGCAATTAAGTTAATTACACAGTGTCTTGCCCTGTCCCATGGATGCAGAGACATATGTGGAGAATGGATCACATGCCATCAGGTGGTTTAGCATGAAAGGAGGTGGAAAAGCAAAATGCACTCAGTTCCTGCTTGCAGGAATTGGCCAAGACCTCACCATAAGATTCAACCAGCTCCTGCAAGCACTGGCTGAGAGTGTGCCTTTGGGGTAAAAAAGGATGAACGAAGTATTCTCAGCCAGTGCTTGCAGGAACCAGCCAGGTGCATGATGTGAGCAATACAGGAAGGGAATCTCTGCTGCCTCTGGCCGCTGATTGGTGATAACAGCAGGGATTCTTATGCATACTGCCTGCCATTGGGAAAATGAGAGGCATACAAGAAACTCCTGCTGTTATCTTCGATCACTGGTCAGAGTAGCAGACAGTGAGGGGGATTCATTACCCCTGAGCCTCCAGGTGGCTAGGAAAGGGGAAGAGCTTGCTCAAGATCTTCCACAGGATGGATGATGAACCTTGGTGGGCCAGAAGCCCTCTTCCTTTATCCTGTGTCATACTGCTCCTGATTATTAAAAGCCAGTTTGAATGTTGGAAGTTCAGCACTGCTTCTGGGAATCCCTCACCCTTAGGCCATTTCCACACTAGACTGTTATAGTGCTTTTATTCCACTTTCAACATCCTATGGACTCCTGGGGTTTGCAGTTTAGGGAGGAGCCAGTTGGCAAGTTTGAGAGAATGAATTTCTAAATCAAGAGCTGGCAAAGCATGATGGTGGTCTGCACTCCCAAAACTTCAACACCTACCCAGCATTTAACAGTTTTTGGGAGGGAGCAAACTAGTTACACTCTCCCCAAGCTGCTTTAGGCTGGAAGTGGTAGTGAATGGGATTTGTCCAGAACTGGGAGTTACTTCCTGTCACTTCTGGTATTAAAAAAAGCCATTTCCAGGGTCTTAAACTGCTCAGGAGAAGGTACAGCAAAATGCCCCTCACATTCTCTAGAGCAGCTATTCTCAACAGGGGCCCTGGCATATTTCAAGGGGTCACAGACCAAAATTGTGAGAAGGACAACCCCGAAAGCTTTGTGGGAGTCCTGGTAAGTGAACCAATGAAATACCTAAGCAGCAACCTTAATTGGAGTCAATAGTTTCCCTCCTATTTATAACATCTGTCCAACATACCATTTGAATTTGGCCTGCCCAGTAAATTCATTGCTTCAGCTCTTCCCGTATCTCAATTTAGGAGCTAAACTCCATAAAAACTGAGGCTTTTGTGATATATTTCATAGCCAGTATCACCCATGGAGGATCTCTCACACACTCTCACTTCAGAGTCACTTGCGAATCAGACTGCACCAGGTCAACATATTCAACCATGCGGTCTCACAGCCATTCTGATATTCTGTCTATCTGTTCCTGCTGTATCCTGTTTCACAGGGGGGCCCTGGAACCTGAGAAGAGCTCCTAAGGGGACTATGGCCAAAAAACAGTTGAGAATGGATGCTGCCTGCCTTTCTGAGTGAGTAAACAAACAAACAAACAAACAAACATTGTAGGGTGTCAGGGAAGCATAGAGTGTTTGCAATCCTCTTGTGGAGGGAGAATGTAGCCCCTAAACCTCTCAAACTTGTCCAACTCTGGTGTAAATTACTGGTCTTCCACCACAGCACCACCTCTTCCTCCCCCTGCCCACATGCCAGTGACATGAGGACTTTTCCTTCGAGTCCAGGAAAGAGAGATTCCACTAAAATGACCAGCTTCCACCTGTCCAAAGGTCCTACAGGACTCCCACCTCTTTGATGTGCAAGAAGTCTTTGGCTTCAAAGTTGATGGCAGATCCCTGAACAGGACATTCCTCATCCAGCGCGCCACAGTAGCTGACATTGGTACGAAC
Source organism: Iguana delicatissima (assembly GCA_948472985.1). NCBI lineage: Eukaryota > Metazoa > Chordata > Lepidosauria > Squamata > Iguanidae > Iguana > Iguana delicatissima. The sequence continues at coordinate 57,303 of CAOKZL010002990.1, forward strand.
AGCAAAGGCGACTGGCTTGTGCTGCAGGGTGGATGGGGAGAGGTGGAAGGAAAAAATCAGAGACAAAATTGCCAATGCCAAATCTACTGTGGTGTTTACCACTTTCCATCCCAGAATAAAAGGGATCCATTGTGCACCATCACAATCAAGGCCAGATCCAGAGCATAGCAAGGTCAGTTTCTGTGGTTCAAATAGGGGCTTGTGTGAAGTGTGAAGAAACTAGACAAAACCTCAAAAGAAAGATATTTTATTATTAACAATCGTTCCTCATTCCCTAGCCACCTCCCAAGATTTGACTAATCTTGGCTTGAATCTAGAATCACCCAGGCAAAGAACAGTCATTTTGTACATCTGCCCCTATGTGTGTTTTATTGATTACAGGGGGCTACTGAGAGTTTTCACTCAAATCTTCAGAATGGCTCTGAAATGCCAATCGCATTTTAATGGAGAACTGAATTGGGATTGGGGAGACACAGATTCAAATCCACACTCGTTCATGAAGCATACTGGGTGACTTTGGGCCAGCCTCTCAGCCAAAATTACCACACAGGGTGGCTACAAGAAAAAAATGGTGCAGAGAGAAACCTATAAGCTCTATGGAAGAAACATGAACATATAAATGTGTACAAGTTGGATATTACCTACCTCTCCCATGTAAAATCTAGTTTGGCTCTAAAAATTCTAGTCTTCAACAGTGGCCACAGAGCAATGTGTAACAGGCTCCTTCTCCAGAGTTTGGAAGTCACTTTTTGGGATATATTTTCCAGAATTTGATATGGAAAAATCCATTGGCTATACTGTCTACTGAATTCTGGGATTCCCTAGTCCAAAAAACTTTCATTTTTCCAGGCTCTGTCATTCCCACATCTGACCACAGACTCTTACATTCACTATGAATACCACTATATTGCCTTGTACAGTTTGTGTAAGCTGCCTTGGGAACAAATTGATATTAATGTTTCAAATAAATTAAAAATACAGAGAAACCAGATAGCAAGGAAATCAAAATCAAAAACTCTCCTTTCTCCTCTCTTGCAGTCCCCAGAATCCAGAATGAAAACCACATGTGGCACCGCCTGATAAGTGGCTGAAAAACAATCTACCTGCCTGACAGATGGCACCATCTATCAGAAACTGCTTCCTATGTACAGAGTGCATGATTAAAAATCATTTTGAGGTTATCATTTACAAAGCAATGGACAACTTGTTACCTTCCCGTTGTTTTTGATCTTTAACCCCTATTGCTTCTCCCTAGTATTGTCTATGTTGGGGTTGGCTGATGAGAGTTCTAGCCCAACAACATCTGGAGTGCCACGTATTTCCCTCTTCTGATTTAGAGAAAGGAGACACTGAAACGTTATTATCCTGCAAAATGCCATGTAAGACAGACTGGAAAGGGCATTTTCTATCATGCAAAACAGATAGCAGAAAATATTGGACCTGCAACAGTATATTTTAGAGCATAGCCTATCTTTGGAGATCTGTAAACAGAGGTTGATTGCTATCTCTTGGGAGTGCTTTAATTGTATATTCCCGTGTGGCCAGGGGCTGGACTAGATGGCCCTTGTGGTCCCTTCCAATTGAAAGATTTTAGGTTCCCTGTTCAGAGTTCCAGCACTCCATTCCATCCTCCCTCCCTTCACTCTGGTTCTCATTCTATCTGTCCTTGTCCAAAAAGTAAATCAGCATTTCATGCCACTTGAACATGCTTGGCGTGGGAGATGTTGTGTGCCTTCAAGTTGTTTCCAGCTTATGGCGACGCCATCACAGCGTTTTCTGGGGCTGAGAGTATGTGACATGCCCAAGGTCACCCAGTGGGTTTCCATGACCGAGCAGGGAATTGAATCCTGGTCTCCAGGGTAGTAGTCCCACACTCCGACCACTACATCATGTTGATGTAGTGGCTTGCTAGTATTTCGGAAACCTTTGGGTTCCACTGAATTCCTTCAAAGGTGCCGGTATCTTCCACTTGTGTGTAGCTGACTCCTGCTCTAAATGATGACCTCAAAATAATCCATGATTCTATGCTGTGTACACAAGGATCAATTTCTGCTAGACGTTGTGATCTGTAGGGCAGGCAGACTGTTGTTCAGTTACTCATCTGGTGGTGCCACACGTGCTTTTCATTACGGAATCTGGAGGTTGTGGGTTCTGGGGTCTGCAGAGAGTGGAGAGATTGTGGCTTCCTTAAGATTCATTAGGGAACCAAAGGTGCTTCCAGAATAGAAGCCTACACAGCCAACCATACTTTGGACTCTGGTATCTATCCAGTATGATAGAATGGCACACAAAGATTCTTTGCTTCTTTCTCTCTCGTTGCCCCTCCCCCAATGCTAGACCTTCATTAACATTTATCAGGGCTACTGGGAACCAAGGATGCTGCCAGACAGAGGGATCCAAATGCTACTAGTCGAAATATATTGCTTAGCTACTTAATCTTTTCCTCCAGAAGAAAAAGAAATCTAAGTTATTTCTCTAAGAGAAATTAAAAAAATTGAAGCAGCAGCATTAAGATGTTGTCATCTGTGCACCTAATAAAAATCTGTGAAAGAGTGTACTGAGTTTGGTCTCTGCCACCAGACAAATGGGCTGTAGAGTCTTTGCCCGCAGCGGCATGGCCAAACATTAACCGCTGTCCAGTGGCAGAGGGACAGCCAGTGCAATGTAGTGGTTTGAGTGTTGGACTAGGACACTGGGAGTTGTTGTTGTTGTTGTGTGCATCCAAGTTGTTTCTGACTTACGGTGGTCCTAAGGTGAACCTTTCATGGGGTTTTTTGGAGCTGAAAATATGTGACATGCCCAATGGTTTCCCATGGTTGAGTAGGGAACTGAACCCTGGTCTCCAGGGCCACACTACAATGCCCAAACCACTACACCACACTGGCTGTCTGGGAGACCCGGGTTCAAATCCCCACTCAGGCATGGAAACCTATTGGGTGACCTTGGAGTAGTCAAAATCTCAGCCTCAGAGGAAAGCAATGGCTGAACAAATTCAGCCAAGAAAACCTATGATAGGGTCACCATAAGTCAGAAATTACTTCAAGGCACACAACAACTGGCACAGAAAAGGTCAATTTCATTTAGAAGGTTTTGCTAGATACTTCTGCTTTACCTTGGTAGTTCAAAACTGAGAACAGACCAAAGGTTGGGAACAGACCAGGGGAGTAAATGTTCCTGTTACCAATCTACTTGTATAGTTTTCATATCTATGGGATGGGAGATGGATCACGCCTGCACACTTCATTTTATTTTGTTCTCTTCTGCACTGTATAAACCTTGTGAATCCAATTCCCATTTGCCTCACCCTGGAAAGAGGATTACACCCCAGCCCAAGGACCCCATCTAACCAGCCACAGGGAACTGAGGTGCCAACCATGGGACAGTCTGGGTAGAATACTGGCCCATTTCTATCACTGACTGTGAGGGGATACTGGGCCCTATCAGCTAAAGGACTGTGATGCTTCTCTGCCGTATATCACCTGCTGCATCATTTATCACCAATAAAGCTCAGATCATCACAGTAACACAGTGTTCAGTGGCAAAGACTTTAGGAGGTCAGAAACTGCCACAAGTTCTAAGCTCAGAATGATGAGACAAGCCAACTACACTGACTTGGAAACACCTTGAATCAAGTTATTTTAAGGCAAGAAGCTCTTTACCTGCTGCAGTTCTCTACCTGCCCAGCCAAAGCCAACACTGAACCCTCCCCATCACCTTGGCCTTCTCAAGCTGCTGCTGAGCCTGATTCTCCACTTCGCGCTTCACACCCTCGCGATCCTCCTCTAGCGACACGTCGGAGTCCAACGACGGGCGGCTGGTATAGGAATCAGCTGAGCCCTAAGGAGAAAGTCAAAACTCCAATGAAGTAATGCATTCCTCCTGACAGGAGGTCAAGATACATCCTGGTTACAAGAGGCCTATTTACAATTCGAGCATCTAGAGATGGGCTTTTCTTTCCATCATAACAGCTAAAGGGAGAGAGAAAAGAATTTTAGCCACAGAGACAGCTGTCATCTTCAATGTTTAAAAACCTGCCAGTGTCGACTCTTACATGCACATTCAGACTGAGGCCTTTGTGAGTGTCTCCCCCATAGCAACCTGCAAGGCCAGTACAACAGCACAGCCTAAGGAAGCTTACCCTGTGCTATCTGGTTCTTGAAGCATTCCCTGTCCTCCCCTATACTACTATTAGGGCCTAACACTCTGCACAGTAACTGTGGGTTGTAGCTGCACAAATGCTATCTGCTTTAGAATGTTAACTATGGAAATGATCAATCTGAATTCAAGCAGCCTGTTCCTAACCTAATGTTTACTCAGAAGTATATAATCTGTGGTCTTAGACTGCAGCCTTAAAACTCAAGTTAATACTCTCCAGCACGTCTCAGCCGAAAAGAGCTTAGTGCATTCAAAACACTCCAGTTCTCACACAAAAGATCACCCACACACACTGTTTATGTGCTTTATTATTACCCCTACTTCTATTATCATCAAAAATATGAATGACTGAAACTTCCTTTAGCAGTTACAAATGTGTTATACACTCATAACTATTATATATTCATGGTCCCCATCCTTGGGGACTACACTGAAACCATGAGAGTTCCCCCATCACTACCAGCCGGGCAGCAGCTGCTGTGGTCAACGGGGGTTCTTGTTCCTCTGTCAACTGGAAGCAGTTGGCTGACTTTCCCTCCCACCCCCTCACGTGAGCAACATCTGGAGTGAGCGGCAATTGTGACAGGGGTCCCACTTCTGCCTGTCACAGCAAAAATCACTCACAGAAGGGGTGGGAATGGCAGCCAGCTGCTTACCAAGCAACAGGGGAACAGGGCCCCATCAACTGTAGCAGCTGCTTCCCAGTAAGTGGGGATTCCAGAGATAGGGACAGGAGTCACTGCACAGCACTGTAACTACAGTATAAATCCCATACACTATTCCACCCATCATCATCATCGTCGTCGTCGTTGTTGTCACTCCTCCTTCTCCTGCAGCCAGCTTTATACTCTCTTAATCCTTATTTATTTACTTACTATATAACAAAATGTCCCGCACTGGGTTCCAATGAATACACGTCAATAAAACAACTGCAACAATCTCATATTTTAAAAAGCAAAACAATTTTGGACAGAATATTATATTTTTCACAAGGGACACGATTGTCCTTACAGAACAACTACAAACCAAACACATCCATAACATTCACTGAGGTGGAAAAGAAGTTAATGCACCATGTGGGAACACTAGCATGTTTATGTTTTTTTTAAAAAAAATCTCCAAACCTCCCCACAGGCATGAATACAAAAAAGAGACAGGTGAATAGGGACAACTGGAGCGTATGAACATAAGAGTAAGTTCTACTGTCGTATAGCACAGCTAAGTGTCACAACTGATAACAGTATAGTGTAGCCTTTCTCAACAAGACATCCTCCAGATGTAATGGATGATAACTCCCATAATCCTCAGTCAGCAGGGCTATGGGATAAGAACTGTAGTCTAGTACATCTGGAAGGTGCCTGATTGGGAAAGACTAGTATAGCAGCTGCAAAGTCGCCCTTGTATTTGGCAGCAGAAACTTTTTCCACTCAAGTCTGGAAACACTTCCACATTGCTTTGTATCTGGCTGTTGCTAAAGGTACAAGATTACAACTCCTGGCAACCTAGAAAATGGAGAGAGTGGCGAAGCCCCTAGCTTTCAAACTTCTCTAGGGCCACCTATGAGCCTTAGGTGGCATTAACTTTCCACTTCCCTGTCTCCTCCCCCCACCTCAATCTGCATTATGAAGATGAAGATGATGGCAACGATGCTTTGGCCTCCAGAGCTGTTGTTGCCAAGGACTACTGAAATAATCTGTAGGAAGCACTTTTGAACAGTTGCAAAGTACTACATAAATGCTAACCTATATTGTTGCTGTTAATTGCCAATTTGCCTATAACTCATAGTCCTCTGGTCAAACAGCCAGTTTCTTCACTGCTCCATAGCACTGTATACAAACTTCTGTGAACATTCAGTGTTCAAGGCAGCTGCTCTTCCTCCAGCTCTCTCCTCAAAACCCATTCCCCTTGCCCCTTGGCCTTTGGCAGAAACACAAACCATCCTCATATGCAGCTGTGGTCAATTTAAGTACATGTGAGCTATACCCAGTTACAATCTGTTCCTTGCTGGCCTCCCCTTTTATTTCCTTCTCATTTGTCAATTTTCATTTGTCAGTCTCTTGCAGGAAGGGACCCATCTATATTTGCTTAAAGATTAGAGGAGTCTTCTTGATAGATTGCTATCTATAAAGGAAGGAAGGAAGCAAGCAAGCAAGCAAGCAGGAGAGAAATAAAGCAAGCAAGCTGGAAGGCAGGCAGGCAGGCAGGCAGGCAGGCAGGCAGGCAGGCAGGCAGGCAGGCAGGCAGGCAGAAAGAAAGAAAGAAAGAAAGAAAGAAAGAAAGAAAGAAAGAAAGAAAGAAAGAAAGAGGCTGAAGCTGCATGGAGTTTAAAGATGAGCTAGAGATGTGGTCTGGGTAGTTGACAGCTAAGCAGCAGTATCTTGACACAGTTATGGACATTCTCGTTGCCCAATCCTAAACCATCCTTCCCGAACCTAGTGTTCTCCAGGTTTCTTAGGTCATTTCTGTACTACATTGTTATAGTGTACTTTCAATATCCCATGGAATCCTGGGGTTTGCAGTTTAGAGAGAGGCATTTAGAACTGTCAGCCAGAGAGCTCTTTGGCCTCAGTAAACTACAAAGCCCAGAATTCCACAGGATGTTGACAGTGGAATAGCAGCACTATAACAGTGTAGTGCCAAAATGGCCTTACACTTAAGGCCCTTTCAGACCCCACACGGCAAAGATTTCATTTTAATGGTCATGGCTCCATCGTGCGAAGTCTGGTGTTTGTAGTTTGGTCAGAGCAATCTGGCTGAGAATTCTGTATTCCCCTTCCCAGCTGGAAATCTCAAGAATTCACAGGATGGGACCCTGGCCATTAAAAGTGGAATCAAAGTGCTTTAACTTTGTGGTGGAAAGGACTGGAGAACTCTCACCATCATGGCCAATGGTTGGGCTGGTAGAAACTGGAGTCCAGTATAACTAGAGGATATCACATTGGGGAAGCCTGGCTTAGGTATAGGAGGATGACAACATGGTTGCCCCCACAATGTCATCACCAAATATGAACTTGGGATTGACATCCTAGTGTGGAGCATGACAACAACAACAACAATTAACATGGCACATTTAAAACATTCAAAGCAAGCTTTTGTTGTTATTCCCACCTTGTATCCAGTCCTAATAATCAAAGCGGCTTACAAAAATTAATGCACCATTCACATTAGATGCACAGTGCACATTACCTCTTCACAACAGCCTTGTAAGGCAGGGTGTTGCCTGTCTATTCTGGAAAGATATTCTGATCTTAGGGAGATTCTATTTTAAAAACGGATGTGGAATGTGTGTCCCTCCAGAAGTTGGTAGACTCCAATTCCAATCAGCTCCATGGCAAGGCATGATAGGTGACAGAAACCATGAAAATTGGGGGGTGGGGCACTTCCCATTGCCATAAAGAAGAGTCCAGCTTGCAACATTCAAAAATGGTCCACAGGAATTCTGCAGCTCCAAAGGACTATGCTAAACCCCTCTCATTGGTGATGCCTTCTGTGGGTAGGTCCCCATCTTTCTTAAGTGTCTGTACCAGCACCGTTGTTGTGACCAGCGTAGGGCAGCTCATCCCTGCTGTGATCCGCCAAGCCCTTTTCCCAAGTTCTCCCTTCTGGACAAGACCTTACAGGCACCGGACCCCCTGTCCCTCCAAAGAGTAGAAATCTTATGATGCTTCCTTCATTACCCTGAACAGCACTGGATGTGGACAGAGAGAAGAGAGTAATTCACTAGCAGCATTTTGACCTTCACGTTTTCAGCGATTAAGTGCCAGGGGAACTTCCTAATCATAGCAGAAGTATTATTATTACGCATACCTCTTTGGGGCGGTTACTGCCAAGTAGCTTCCAGGTTACCTGACCTGACCCCTTCTGCTCTTATTTGACATATACCAACAAAAGGGTGGACCTTCGGCCACACGCACCTCTTCATTTAAGGCGCGCCCTCCGCGGGGGAGGAAGATGCTTTCTCTTTTTTGCCTCCCGCTGTGAAGCCATCTGCTCTTCCCACGCCCAAAAGCTTGGCGAGCGAGCGCACACACACATTCACACAACACAGCAAACGCGGCGCTGAGGCAGCCCAGGCGCGGTGTGAAAGGCTGCTTCTCGCCTCCCTTCTCTCCTTCTGAATTTGGGGGTTGGGGTGGCCGTTTATCGTATTGTTTTTAACCCGTATAGAGCGCTGGGGCATAGAAGAGACGGCGCCACAGTAACCACTCGCGCCACCCGGGCGGGGGAGGGCAGAGCCTGCAAACGAGCCTGCAAACAAGCCTGCGTGAACACACCCGCCTCCTTAAATCAGACGCCAGGAGTTGGGAGGCGCTATACGTGTTTGGGAGCAGGAATGGATGGGGGAAGAGGTAGTTCTGGGGCGGGTGGGAGAAGGGGGGAGGTGCTGAGCGCGGCGGCGGCTGCAGCACACGGGTCTCTTCGAGGGAAGGCTCTGCACGGATCTCCTCCCTCCCCGCCGCATCCCCACGCGCCCGCTGTGTCTAAACTCGGGGAGATGCGGCCGCCAAACGTGCCCTTCCCCTCCTCGCTGAGCCGCACAGAGGCAGGCGCACATGGAGGAGCCACGCACGGGGAGTTCCCGCCATTTTTTGGGGATGGGGATTTTTTTTTTGAGTGAAATTAACAGTCTTCCTCCTCCTCCTCCTCTTCCGAGCGCAGTGTGGAAAGCGTATATTTACACACCTCGATTCTACCCACTACATACCAGCTCTCCGACCCCCAGTCCTGCCCCCATTCACACGTGCGCAAGACGGGAGTTTTGCAGGCTGAAGCTTAGGCAGCAGCCTACCATGTGAAACTGCAAAATGGGACGGAAAAATGTTACGGGGGGGGAGGTAGAGTCAGCCCCATCATGAGGCAAAGCGAGGTGGCTTCCTCAAAAAGCCGATTCCAAAGATCCTGACAGGACGAGCAACATTTCTGCTACACGGGAAGGGTGCTTGTCGGAATTAATGCCTCAGCCGCCAAAACAGACTGACTATACGCACCTTTATCTTCCTTGATTCTGGGGAATAGGATCACTATTTTGGGTATGTGCCTTCAAATCACCTATGGACTTACCGCGATCCCAAGAATTTCATAGTGTTTTGTTAGGCAAGGATCGCCCGGAGATGGTTTTGCTGATTCCTTCCACTTAAATATAGGGCCTCTCTGCCCTACACAGTTCTAGTGCTATAATTCCACTTTCAACCTCCTTTGGAATCCTGGGGTTTGTAGTTTACTGGGGCCAAAGAGCTCTCTGGCTGAGAATTCTAAGTGCCCCTCCCTAGACTGCAAACCCCGGGATGTTGAAAGTGGAATAGCAGCACTGTGACAGTGTAATGGGAAAAGTCCCATAGTCATAGTGCCCATTCTCCCCAATAACAGAAATACTGAATAGAAAAATAAGGGATAACATCAGGATCAAAGGAATTACAGGAGGAGGTAACAAAAATAAATTGAGAGTATTCGCAGATGATCTTCTTACATCTTCAGAAAAACCCTTGGGAAGTACAGAAGAACTGGAAAAAACCATTAAATGAATTTGGGAAGATTTCAGGACTTAAATGAGGAAAAGTTGAATACACTGACAAAAAATACGTTGAAAAAAGAATCTTCACAATTAGGATGAGTGAGTTACCAAGGGCCTTTCCGCACTACACTGTTCTAGTGCTATTATTCCACTTTCAACATCCTGTGGAATTCTAGGATTTGTAGCTTACTGAGGCCAAAGAGCTCTCCGGCTGAGAATTCTAAATGCCACTCCCTAACTGCGGAACCCCAGGATCCATAGGATGCTGAACATGGATTAATAGCACTATAACAGTGTAGTCAGAAAGGCCCCTAAATCACCGTTTTTAATTTCAGTCAACACCAATCATACACAACCAAATGGTCTTCAAGAAACAGCAAAATGATATCTCTGGGATTTATATGGGAAGGGGGAAAAAACAAGTATAAAATTAAAAATATTCCAGGATGCAACAGAAAGAGCAAATTTAGGACTGCCAAATTTCAAATTATACTCTCAGGCAAGGTGTCTTGAGTGGATAAAAGAGTGGGCAAGTCTAAAAAATACTAGCTTATTACATCATGAAAGTGAAGACCTCTGGTTTAGGTGGTGTGCCTATCTTTGGTATAGCAAAGAAACCATAAATAGAGATTTTAATCATCATTTTAAACAGAGGTCATTACTAAAGGTATGGAAGAGATATAAGGCTCGATGTTGCACCTACCTGCCCCATGGATATCCTCTCGTGTGTTTTTTTAATAAAAGAGAGAATGTCCCGCATGATAAATGGATTGTGCATAGAGATTTGATGAAAATTCAAGTTAATAACCATGTAATTAAGACCCAAGATAAACTTAAAGAGGAAGCAATTACACGTCAGTGGTTACTGTATAAATAACTTAAAGAAAAATTGAAGAAAGAATTAAAATTAAATGGTACAAAAGGAAAATACAGAATTCAATTTCTATGAAGGTCAAAAGGCTTTATCAAAAATTTATAAAATATTGCTGAAATGGGATACAGATGAAGAAATAATTAAAGAACCAATGATAAAATGGGCTCAAAATATAGACCATTCAATTGACATTATCCAGTGGGGAGGAAATGGGATAAACTAATGAAATACACTGCATGCCAAGACATAAGAGAAAATATGTATATATAAGATGCACTATAAATGGTATCTTTCTCCAGATAAATTCTCTAAAATGTATAAAAATCATGACACCAAATGCTGGACATGTGGCATGGAAAGAGCATTTTTATCAAGTTATGAAATATTGGAAAGCTATACATTTACACACTGAAAAAATATTAGGAACTCATCTCTAAATATTAGGAATGTTGGATGACAAATTAGAAAAACAATGTGGGAAAATTCTATTTTAAATGTCTACAGCTCCCAGAATTACATTTGTGCAAAAATGGGAACAAAAATCATTTCCTACAGAGGGAGACTAGATATTAAAATTAATTGATATGGCAAATGGACAAATTGACAAGTTTTTTAAGGGAGAACAGACAACTTTGTCAATGTGTGGGACACAGTAGTTTCACTTGGGGGGTGAATTAGCAATTGACAGGCTTTAGAGACTGAAAGTCACTTATATTTTCATATTTCTATTCATGCTCATTTTTTTCTATTTAAAATGATATCAAAGTACTTTTTATTTTGTTTATTTAATCTAGTTGTATTTTATTGTAATACAATGTTAAATTGAAAGATAGACTCAAGACATAATTTTAATATCTTTAATATATATGAGCTAGAATTGACTTTTTCTGGAACAAAGGAAGCGATATGCCATATGATCATTTTCTGCTACACAATCTGGACTGCCTTAGATGAAGAGATGTAGTTTCTGAGGAAAGGAATGTGTGTATGACATGCATGTGCACACCAGCATTCCCCAAGCTGGTGGTCTCCAAATGCGTTGGACTAAAATTCTCACCATCCCTGATCATCAGCCATGCTAGCTGGGCCTGCTGGCAGTTGAAGTCCAAAATTTCTGTTGAGCACCAATTTGCAGAAAGCCAACATATACTTTCTTAAAAATGAACAGCAGAAGTCAGGATACAGAACTTCCTTTTTAACACTATTCACAAGTTGAAGGATAAACACAAAGAATGCAAATATAAACAAATTCAGCCAGATGAGGGGGAAGAAATCAGGATTATAAACCAACCATCACTGAAAGTATGGAGAAACATATTCCCCCCTTTTGAATGTTCTTCACTGCTGTTAAGTAACAACTTCAACTTATGGCGACCCCACAGATGAGAGACTTCCAAGGCACCCTATTATCAGCTGCTTTGCTCAGGGCTTGCAGATTTAGGGACATGTCTTCCTTAATCAAATCTATCCATCTGTAATGTGGTCTTCCTCTTTTCATACTGCCTTCTACCTTATCAAGCATCATTGTCTCTTGTACAGAGTAATGTCTTCTCATGATATGGTCAAAGTACAACAGCTTCAGTTTAGTCATCTTGGCTTATAGGAAGAGTTCATGTTTGATTTGCTCTAGGACCCATTCATTTGTCTTTTTAGCAGTCCAGGGTATCTGTAAAATGCTTCTCCAGCACCACATTTCAAATGAGTTGATTTTCTTCCTATCAACATTCGTCACTGTCCAGCCTTCACAACCATAAATAGAAACTGGAAATACGATGGCATGGACAATTCTAACTTTAGTATTCAATAATATATCTTTACACTTGAGGATCTTGTCTAGTTCCTTCATAACTGCCCTTTCATGTCCTAGTTTTCTGATTTCTTGACTGCAGTCTCCATTCTGATTAATGACTGAGCCAAGGTATGGAAAATCTTGAACTATTTCAATGTCTTCGTTGTTTATTTTAAGGTCATGTAAATCATCTGTGGTCATTATTTTTGTTTTCTTAATGTTCAGCTATAAACCTGCCTTTGTAGTTTCTGCCTTTACTTTCTTTAGTAATCACTCCAAATCTTTGCTGTTTTCTACAAGTACAGTCAACCCTCCACATTTGCAGGTTTTGCTTTTGTGGATTTGATTATTCATGGATTATTTGCTGTCACCTCTACTGACTCTCTGTGCCATTTTTAATAGGGACTGAAAGCCTCATGAGACTGAGAAACTGTGAATGAGGCTTGTAAGTCCCTATTAAAAATGGTGTGGGGCAGCAGTGGAGGTGGCAGTAAGTCCCACCAGCCACCCACTTCTGCCTTGTGCAGGAACCCTGAGGCCTCAAAGGAATCCAGGGTGGGTTGAATATGGTGATCATACTTTTTTGTGTGTTAAATATGGTTTGGGAGGGCCTAGAGTTATTCACACTTTTCCCACTTTCACAGGGGACCCTAACAAATGTGGAGGGATGACCTATGGTGTCACCTATCTCAAACAGTTGATGTTCCTTCATCCAATTTTCATGCCTCATTCCTCTAAGTCTAACCCTGCTTTACATTATGTTCACCATACAAGTTAGACAGCTAGAGTGATAAAATGCAGCCTTGCCTGACCCTCTTGCCAAATGGAAACAATTCTGTTTCCCCATATTCTGTCCTAAAAGTATTCTTTTGTCCTACCTATAGGTTATGCATCACGACAATCAAATGTGGCAAACCCATTTCTTTAAGAGTGATCCACAGTTTCCTATGATCTACACAATCAAAAGCTTTACTATAATCTATAAAACACACGCTGATTTTCTCTTGAAATTCTTTGGTGTACTCCATTATCCAATATATATTTGCAATATGATCCCTAATGCCTCTTCCCTTCCTGAACCCTGCTTGGACATCCGGCATTTCTTGCTCCATATATGATAAAAGTCCCTGTTATAAAATTTTGAGCATGATTTTGTTTGCATGGGAAATTAATGCAATGGTCCTATGGTTACTGCAGTCTCTGGTGTTCCCTTTCTTGGGAACTGGGATGTACAAATGCTCAGTATGCTCCATTTTCGATATCTAGGTTTAATTTTTATAAAGGCCAACCCTGAAGACTTTCCATGTCACTCAAAATGAATGTGGGACTCAAGAGCTTTTGATGAAGGAAAGGCACTTTACACATGCTCATAGATGCCTTCTCTCTCCCATCCCAACTAAAGTAGCTATCATTATTCAATAATAAAGTTTCTAGATGTCTTTATTCAATAATAATTTTTAATGAGAGACAGCTTGATGCTGTTGCTACAAGACAGAGCTGTGAATCAGGAAACCCCTACTTCAAATCTTGCCTCTGCTTTGAGCTCATTTGGTGGCCTCAGGCAACCAGCTTCCTTTCAACTTCTGCGTATACAAACAACAATCCTGACCTACCTTGTAATATGACTGTAAAGGATTTAACCAGACACCACAAGCAATATCTTCTGCATAAACACTCAACAGTGGTATAAAGTTGAAAAATATTGCTATTGTTATTCTATTTAATAGAGTTGTAAAATCCGTATCATACTCATACATAATTAAGTATAATATAGTAACAGCATTTTTAATTTGTCAGGACATTTCAAATTATTTTATCAACCTTGTGCTATAACTTATTTCAAAAAGGGATAATCCTCATTTGTCACAGATATCATTAATCCATCAACGTTCTTAAGACCATCTAACTAGTAGAGAATTGTGAGCCCCATGAAATGAAGTGAGTATGAAGTTACTCCCCTCCTTTACTGGCATAAATGCCAGAGCTACAGTCTTACTTATTTTTGCTTATTAACCTTAATTATATCTTGCCTTTCCTCCAAGACTGAGACTCAAGGTGGCTTACATATTATGCAGCTCTAGATGTAAACACTAACTCCAGCAAACTTCATTTGTGCTCCTCTCCCAAAGAAGGAAATTTAAAGGAATTTTCCTGTTTCTCCTTCAGAGCTGACTCTGGGCATTTTCACACTATACTATTACAGTGCTATTATTCCCCTTTCAATATCCTATGGAATCCTGGGGTTTTCAGTTTAGGGAGGCGCATTTAGAGTCCTCAGCCAAAGAGCTCTTGGGCCTCAGTGAACTACAAACCCCAGAATTCCACAGGATGTTGAAAGTGGAATAATAGCACTATACCAATGTAATGTGGGAAGGCCCTTTATCACTAGACAAGCACTGCAAGGGACTGGGGTACACAGCACACAATATTCTGCAGTGAAGGGAGACATCAACAAGGTTTCCCTTTTTAGTCATTTATTGGCACTCATACCTTTGCTGCTTCCTGGCAGAAGGAGGTTGGTGACCACAGAAGCTGATGTTATAAAGCGGAGGGAAAGGAGGACTGAGAATGGACAGTAAAATGACAAATGGGATTCAATACAAGTAAGTGTGAAGTGATACACTTTTGTTGTCATGTGCCTTCAAATCAATTTCAACTTATGGCGACCCTACTCCAGGGTTTTCGTGGCAAGATTTCTTCAGATGTGATTTGTCATTACCTTCCTCTAAAGCTGGGAGAGTGTGTCTTACCCAAGGTCACCCTACAGCTAAGTGAGGATTCGAATCCTGTCTCCCAGAGTCCTAATTGTTGTTGCTGTGTGCTTTCATTTCCTACTTATGGTGACCCTAAGGTGAATCTATCACCGAGTTTTCTGGGGCTGAGAGTGTGCAAAACACCCAAGATCACACAGTGGGTTTCCATGACCGAGTGAGGAATCGAACCCTGGGCTGTTTCCACACTAGCCTGTTATAGCACTATGATTCCACTTTCAACATCCTATGGAATCCTGGGATTTGCAGTTTCGGGAGGGGCCAGGATTCCATAGGATGTTGAAAGTGGAATCCTAGCGCTATAACAGGCTAGTGCGGAAATGGCCCTGGTCTCCAGGGCCCCAGTACTAACACTGAAACTATTACATCACTCTGACTCTCAAAGGGATGCACACTGCGGCCTAAAAATTAAAATTCCTAACTTCACTTATACACAAATGAAATATGAGGTGGAAGAGACTGAGAAATTTTTTTTCCAAGAGGCAGCCATATTAGTCTGTTCTACTATAAAAACAAAGAAAGAAAAAGTAGTCTTGTGATACTTTTTATTTCAGTATAGGGGTTTTAATGGACTACAACCCTGTTCCTCAGATAAAAAACTTTCTTCAGCTATTATACCCTTCTTATACAAATCCATGATGCAAGCACATCTGAAATACTGGGCCCATTCATACACTATAATTCCACTTTACCTGTCATACCAACATCCTATGGAATCCTGGAATTTGTAGTTTGGTGGGGCAATATAACTATCTGGCTGACAGTTCTAAATATCTCTTCCTAAACTGCCAATCTCAAGATTCCATAGCATGTTGCCACAGCGGTTAACAGAAAACCATACATAATGCTATAATTGTGTTGTGTGAAAGGACCCACTGTGTACTGTTTTGGTCACTGTACCAAAAAAGGCTGTTCTAGGGCTAGGAAAGAGGTGAAAAGAGCAACTAAAATTATCAAGGGACTGGAGCAATTGCCCCCCAAGATTACAGAGTATGGAATGGCACAAGAAAAAGGCAGGGCAAACATGATAGAGAAGTCTAAAATTCTGTATGGTATCAAGAAAGTAGACATGGTGAACCTTTTCACCCTCCCTTATAATACTAGAAACTGGGATCGCCTACTAAAACTAAACGGTGGATGACTCAGGACAGATGAAAGGGACTTCTTTACACAGCTTATAGTTTAATAGCTGAACTCACTGCCACAAGATATAAATATAGCTACCAAGTTGAATGAGAGCCAGAGTGATGTAGCTGTTTGAGTCTTGGATTGCAATTATAGACATGAGGATTTGAATCCCCATTCAGCCATGGAAACCCACTGGCTGACCTTGGGCAAGTCACACTCTCTCAGCCTCAGACAAAGACAATCCCCCCTTAACAAAT
Source organism: Iguana delicatissima (assembly GCA_948472985.1). Taxonomy (NCBI): domain Eukaryota; kingdom Metazoa; phylum Chordata; class Lepidosauria; order Squamata; family Iguanidae; genus Iguana; species Iguana delicatissima. Next base: position 73,789 of record CAOKZL010002990.1, read on the forward strand.
CTTGCCAAGAAAAATCCACGATAGGTTTGCCTTATGGTTCCCATAAGCCATAAACAACTTAAAGACACACAACAATGACAAATAACAGTAACCAACCGGCCAATCTGAATGGCATTAAAAGGAACCTGGATAAATTTAAGGAGAGTGGGTCCCTCAATGGATGCTAGTCAGGAGGTCTGTATGTCACCTTCAACATCAGAGGCTGACTTTTTATACATCCGTTGCTGGAGGACACAAGACATTACACTTAGGGCATTTCTGCACTATACTGTTCTAGTGCTGTTATTCCACTTTCAACATCCTTTGGAATCCTGGGCTTTGCAGTTTAGAGAGGGGCATTTAGAATTCTCAGCCAGAGAGCTCTTTGGTCTCAGGAAACTACAAACCCCAGAATTCCACAGGAGGTTGAACGCGGAATAATAGCACTGTAACTATATAGAGTGGAAATGGCCTTAGATTCTTCTGGTCAGCTTCCCATTGGGGCGACTGCTTGGCCCTGCATGAACAAAATGTTAGAGTAGATAGTCCTTTGGTCTCATTCCAGTCTAGCTCCTCTTACACTCCTAAGAACTTGGGTAAGAAGTCCCACAACACAGTCTATAAATTAAGGCACGTGATGTGCCAGCCTCAGTGGTGTTAAGCAGTTTGATTTGGATGCTAAACCCCATGTATGCTACCTTGAGTTCCACAATGGAAGAAAGATGGGATGCACATCTTAGAAGTAGAACTTGCCACAAAATGTTCCAGTGTAGAATGCTGCTTGATTCTTGCCAGTATGTTCCCTTCGGTTCAACCCCCGTTCCTTCCCAGTTGTTTCTCCTACAATCATCAGCCAGCATTCCAAAGCCACGAACATGCTCAGTTCTCACTGGGCTCTCTTGGAGGTTCTCCTCTCTCTTCCCCCCACCCAACACCTGAATATTTTGTACTTCTGCAATCTTTGGGATGGCATAACATCCCCCTGTTGTTCATCCATTCTTCCACTGTTTTGGCAAAATGCCACAATAGCACTGGAATTAGAGGTGTGTGTGTGTGTGTGTGTGTGTGTGTGTGTGTGTGATAAATTGTAGCAGCAATGGAAGAACATGGATTGAAATGTAGAGGCACGGATTGAAATGTACGGGCCTTTGAGGCCCCTCCCTAAATTGCAAACCCCAGGGTTCCAGAGGATGTTGAAAATGGAAAAGCAGCATTCTAACAGTCTAGTGTGGAAGTGGCCACAGTGAAGAAGGTGAGCAAGATTTGGTCAAAGCCAATGAAGGAATGGAGCCTGATAGAAACTCAGAAACAGAATAAAGGAGGTTCCCTCTTGAGGCTTTATATTGGGAGATAATGTTTGCCAGATGAGTTGTGGAATCTATTAGGGGTGATGAATGCCTACAGTGGATTGCAAACTTACATCACCTAAAAGGCCTAAATACCCGAAAGGCACCAGATCCTGTCTGATCTTGACAGCTAAGCAGGATCAACCCTGGTTAGTGCTTGGATGGGAGACCACCAATGAATACCAAGTGCTGTATACTGTATTTCAGAGAAAGGAACTAAAACCACCTCTGAGTATTCCTGGCTGAATAAAACCCTGTGCAATTCATGGGGTTGTCGTAAGTCAACAGGCAACTTGAAGGCATGCATGTGTGTACACACACACACACACACGTGTGTGTGTTATTAAAATCTTTCTAAGACAGCAGTAAGAAAAGCTGGCACCCTTTCAGATTTCACAAAAGAAAGCAGAATGTCCACAGTAAACAGATGAGACTACTCGAGAAAAGCGGTTACCAGGACCTGCTTAAATTTCTTCCCTTTTTGAACTACTGTACAGCAGTATATTTTGGGACTGAGTTTGAAAGGAATGCATTACAAATAAAGAGTTGACCTTTAACACAATATTTTTGAGGATTCCAAAGGGGCAACAGTGTCATCTTTTAGTAATGTCATTACTGGAAAGAGCGACAGTGTTTACTTGTTAGTTCTAAAATGTAGCACTTTTTTGTCATTTGAGAAATTTTTGCCCATTTCTGTCTAAAAGCAAAAAGGAACATGATATCAACATCATTAATAGACCATTCTAGTTATAGTGAGTAGAATTAACAAGTTACCCAGTATAAAAAAAATAAAACCAAATAGGCTAAGTTTAACAAATTACTTTAAAAAAATAGTTTCCAAGCTCTGTTCTGAGACCCCAGAATTGTGCTCTAGATATTCTGCCTCAAGCCTAAAAGATGTGATAATAAAGGCAAGTGTTCCTCTGATGAAAAGTCCTATTTTGGGTTCGTTGGCATCGTATCACTGCTAGAACAACAGACACTGTAATTGCTGTTCCAAGCATCCAGAATGTGAGCCACGCCACCTTCCATGATGAGGATTCAAACCAGTTCTGTCTGAGCGGCAAACCATACATTACATGCAAATGTGTGCAACAACCCTCTGACAGATTTCGCTTCTGTTCAAAATTAAAAGTAGCTTTTGGAAACCAGAGCACTGCATGGAGGAGCAAGGCAGAGTGGAGCTACTTTCACACTGACCCCTTTTCCTTCTGTAGGGGGTATTTCTGAACAGAAAAAGAGCTGCTGAATAAGGGGTAAGCAGCTGCTCCTGCCACTGCTCCCCTACTCAAAAATGCAGCATCCAAACACTGTCTATTTAATAATTTTAAAAAAGAAAGTCAGAAATTTGTCACATACACATGCAAGTAACACTTGCCAAGGCAGCTGAAGAGCACAGGGGCAGACCTACCATTTGGTAGTGTGGCCTCAGGCATGTGATAAGGGCAGCCAACAATTTACAGTCAGCCCTCCACATCTGCAGATTTCACTTTTGCGGATTTGATTATTCACAGATTATTTGCTGTCACCTCTGCTGCCTCCCTGTGCCATTTTTAATAGGGACTGCAAGCCTTGTGAGACTGAGAAACTGCGAACCAGGCTTGTAAGTCCATATTAAAAATGGTGTGGGGCAGCAGTGGAAGTGGCAGTAAGCCCCATCAGCCACCCACTTCAGGCTTGTGCAGGAACCCTGATGCCTCAAGGGAATCCATGGTGGGTTGAATATGGTGATCATACTCTACTTTTTGTGTGTGTTAAATTTGGTTTGAGAGGTCCTAGAGTTATTCACAGTTTTTCCACTTTCACAGGGGACCTGTGCCCCTAACCCTAGCGAATGTGGAGGGATGACTGTACTGTTTAATTTGTTGCTGTATTTTTATGAACAAGGAGGGAGAGGGGTACCCAGGGGGTCTTCTGCCTCAGGTGCTGAAACAACTCCTCCTGGTTTGGGTAACTGAGCACCTCAGTTTGGGAAGAGAAGGAGAGCCATGCCATTTGCCACTCTCCTCAGGCAGCAGAATGCTTTAGGCTGCCCCTGTTGTGATGAGTCTGATAGAAACACCTCCCCCCACACATCTTTTTGGAACTGTAGCGTGCAGATGTTTGTTTTGGCACTGATCCCTCTGCTGTGTGTGCATGCTTCTTCTCCGGCCCTAAAATGCCTGTTCAACCTGCACATGTAAAAATGCAGGATGACAACCATGATGACACAATGAAAGCTCCAGGACTTCCTCCTCCAAATGCAAAGGATGGTTTCTGGACCTCCCACGGCTGGAGGGAGTGGACAGTGTGAAATAAAATACTGTACAGCATGGATACGACAAAGCCTCCTCTCTGCTCACATTCAAGCTGTCAGCCTGAAAAAAACAGGAAGCCAAGAAGGAAATATTTTGGTCTTCCTTTAAAAAAAAAAATCATGCTTGAGCCCAGTTAGAATTCATCTTCCGCCTTCAAAACTCCTCTGCCCAGAGAGCTGGCTGCCCTGATGTTAGATCAGGTGGACTAGGAATGAATGAATGTGGTTACACTGTGGTGATGAGAGAAAGGAACTCTGTAACTGGCCGGAATCCCCCTCTCTTGTTCCTGTTTTCTGAAACAGGATTCAGCTTTTGAGAGCCCTGTTGGAAGTTTAGGCTGAAAATAAGCTCTGCCTGAGATATCTTATCATTATATGCAATGCCTGACATGTGAGTACCCAAGTGTGTACATACTAGTATGGCTTGCTTCATCTGGACAGGCAGAACAGAACTGGACTTGGAAACACAAAATGGAAAATGCTTAAAATTGCCCCCTCCCCCATGACTGAAGCAGAAGAGGCTCTTTCTGGCCTGATCTGTGTTGTCACAGCTGCAACTACCGTCCCCCGGGGCAGAAAAATGAATCTCAGCCAAAGAGCTTAAGATCCAAGCTGTTGATGACCAGCAAAGTCCCTCCCTCTCTCTTCTCCCCAGCAAAAAGCTTTGCCACTTGATCAACAAGCTTGCTTTTCATCTCAATGGTCTCACCTGCCCCACCAGCCGTCCCCACAGACACAACTCACACACACACACACACTTTTAATAGGCTTTCTATGGAAAAGGGTTTACTTTTAACCAGATACCTACCCACAGGGAAGAGAGTTGGGTAGGGGCTTAGAATGAAAGACAGAGGAGATGGATGGGCAGACTGGGACTCTTATCCAATCTACTGTGATTAAGGTTTGGAGGATGAGAAGAAAATGAACAGCAAGACATGCCATAAAGTGTTCTCAAAGCACTTCTACATGATGAAAAGTGTGTGTGTGTGGGGGGGTGCATTTTGGAAAGAGGAGAAAGGGTCTCAGGGAGATGACCTGCTGCAGACTTCTTCAACCTGGTGCCCTCCATGCATGCTGGATTACAGCCCCTACCATCTCCGATGACCATGCTGACTGGGGACTGTGAAGGCTGTAGTCTAACATGCCTGGAGGGCACCATATCGAGGAAGGCTGACACACTGTCTTCCTTGTATCAAGATCCAGAGGTAAGAAACTGACCCACCCTCTGCTCACCTATCAAACCATTTCAACTTCCCGTTACAATGGTGATTTCAGATTCACCAAAAGACCAAGAAGAGTTACTGTTCTGATCCTCATTCTGCTCTTTCCACCCTACTGTACCCTTCTAATTCAGCATGTTCTCTTCCTGTTTCTTGGTTCATCTCTGGAAATTATGTGCAACTAAAGCCAGACTATGTAGTACATAGTGTGTAGAGTCCAGGTGGGAATGCAGGGATGGTGTGGCCTACCAGAAGTTGTCAGACTGCAACGTCCAGCATCTCTTCTCCATTAGCTGTACTGCTACTGCAGATGGGTGCTGCACTCCTGCAACATACCTGGAAGGCTCCATGTTTCCTGCCCAGGTTAGCACCTTAGACCTAGACGCAGTTTTTAGTCCCAACTATAGTAGACCCACTAAATTAATGAAACTTACATAATTGTTGATTAAAACAAAAGCTTTCATTGATCCAAATGGACCTTCTTTCACTGAGACTAAAAACTGGGTTAAGGTTTCAGTCTACAATGGGGAAACCTGAAGTCCATCCAATTGCATAATTACAATTTGATAACCTCTGTGGGTCTATCCTATGGAATCCAGGGATTTATAATTTGGTGAGGGATACTTAGAATTCTCTGCTGTGGTTTAAGGGAGTGTGCTAGAGATCTCCAGTGGAGAATTCTAAGTCCCTCACCAAACTTCCACTCCTAGCATTCCATAGCAAGGAGTCATGGCGATTAAGGTGGCATAATTGTGCAGTGTGAACTCACAGGCAGATTCAACTCTGAACCCAGCCACCAAATCCACTTGGTGAGTTTGGGCCAGTCATTCTAGCTTCTCCTGATCTAGCTCCCTCACAGGACTGGATTGCTGCAAGGAGAAAGCAGGCAGGAAGGAGAACCATGCATGCCACCTCAAGCTTCTTAGAGAAAAAAAGCAGAACGCAAATGTAATACACGGAAACAAATAGAATATGCAAACTCGGAAACATGAAGGGAGAGGAAGGAAACCAACAACAAGGAGGTGTGGGCCCTTATATGCCTGATGCTAGCCATTAGGAATTTAGGCTATTTTCCTCAATAGTTTCCCAAACTTGTGGTCATCCATATGTGTCCAGTTACAATCTGCCGGCATGCCCAGCTAGTGGCTGGAGGAGATGGGCACTGTAGTTCCACATGTCTGCAGGGAGCCGGCTGGAAAAGGCTGGGGCACAGAAGGGAGAGGTGATGGGTTCACACTATCTCCTTTAACTGCACCTTCTTTCCCCAAGTTCTGCAATTCCCCTCTCTAATTCTCTTTCTGCACAGGGGGACAAGATCCATAGACAATGAAAAAGAGGGCTGGTGGTGGAACACATACCCTGCGACAGTGTTTCAGTAGTGTTTATGACTTAGGTAAGAGGTGTCAGAGATGCAGGAAGACAGCAGAATGGAAGAATTTAATATGTATGTCTCTCTCCCTACCCTCCATCCCACTGTGTGGGCATGCACCCCTCCCTTTCAGGCAGACACTCTCAGAAATGCCAAGGCCCCCCACGGCCCAGTCCCATCACGCCAACTGATCATCCATCTCCTTCTGCAGGCACCCACCGCTCCACTTCAAAGTGGAGCAGCTGCAACTACCTGCTGGGGATGCCCAGCTCCAAGCAGGGGGGCAGGAAGTCCCAGGCCTAGGCATGAAAAGAGCTGTTCTGGCATCCCACGGCGGCAGGAGTCCCATAGTTGACTTCTTATTATTGATAGGCTCCTACTGAGACTAACAAAGAGTTTCAGTCCAGACTGGCTGAATTAGCTTGCTAGGTCTTCACCCTCTTTCCCTCGGGACTGAAAATATTGCTAAATAGATTACTATTGAAAACAATTTCATTCTGGGAGTGGCATTTATGAGCCATTCCTTTCCAAAGAGTCACTGCTAAAATCCTGGGTGAAAAGTCTGCAGGCCTGTGACTGGACCTGGCTAAGAAGAGAAGTTTTCTTAGCCCTTTGTCCAGCTAGAGCCTTAGAAACTTTCCACTCAGTATTTCTCGCACCATGCCAGGATACAAATGAGCAGCACTTTCTCCTTCAAAATGGAAATATTTGGGGGATCCCCCTTCAACGGATACTTACACATTTTCCGTCTCTTTCTCCCCAATGTGTAGAAGATCATCAAGCCAAGCAACTGCCTCCAAAGAGCTCTCTTAAGCTAGGGTGCTCTGGCCCCTACATATGGAGCGAGTCTGAGCTTCATCCTCTGACCCTGGCCCAGAGCCAACCCTGAGAGAAAACTAACTGCTACAAGGGGGTTTAATAGGACACCAGCCAACATTCCCTGAGGACCACCCTATGCACACGACATACACCAACCAGCAGGGGGAGCTATTAGAGGAAAGCTCCTCATTTCCCTTGGTGAGCAAACAAATTGCATCTGCCCTCTTTGGGAACAATTTTAAGTCCTTAACTACCACAATCACATGGAGGAAAGCCACTTCTCTACCACCAACAACCACCAGCAAGCATGATCAAAGATCCCCCCACAACACAGCCCTCTTGGGATGGCTGCAACAGGGCTGTGAACGGTCCCTTCCTTCCTCTGCTGTCTCCTTGGGACCACCGACCTTGACACCATCATCCCCCCTCCACAGAGCCCCAACTCTCTAACATCACCTCCACAAACCCTGCAGTTCACCCTTCTCCCCCCACCCCCACCCCGCAGTTCAGTGAGCCAGGATGGTGCCTGGTTCCTTTAGGGTGGGCGTCTCCCAGGCTTAAAATAGCCCCTTCTCCCAGCCTGTCGACTCACCACCTCAGAGTCTTCGAATCCATGGAGATAGGAATCGTCATACATGGGGGAAAAAGGATGATGAAGAAGCAGCAGCACTCAGGAACCAGGGCACCGAGGGGGGGTGCTCTCCCCACTGGGATGGGTGTTGAGACCAGTCCGGTGCCCCCAAGCCCCAGCTGGGTTGGGGGACAGCGGATGGGCACACAATGGCAAAGCAGCTCGGGCAATCTGCTCTCTGAGAGATTCCCCACGCTGGTGGATGCTCCTGTTCTTCGCTCAGCAGTAAGTGGGGAGAGGCTGGGGGGAACACAACAGTGCCCACCCACCAGCCCTCCCCTTGGGGCAGGCACAGAGAGGCACACAAGCAAGGGAGGGAGGGAGCAGAAGCAGGCAGGCAGGCGAGGCGGGCAGCACAGCTACTGGGCTGTCCAAATCCATCCACACCTGCTTGGGGCAACACGGAAGGGGTGGGGTTGGAGGGTGCCAAGGGGCGTGGTCTTCAGATGAAGAGAAAGGAAGACAGGACAGAGAGAGAGAGAAACACGCTCCAAATGAACACCTGAAGGATGCCATGAAGGCGCGCAAAACTCCAGGGCCATAGAGTGTTGCTTCCCTATAACTGCCTCATCAGTCTGCCTCCCCCGGCCCCCCAAATCAGAGGGACACCAGCTCAACCCACCTCAGGGGGGCAGGGAAGGACGCCTGTTAGCTACATCCAATTGAGTGGGGGGGAACCTTCACGTGAGGAGGGGGCCGTGCTTCCTAGGCACCAGCTTTGTATCCTAGCCCCAGCGGTCTTCACATCCTTAAATGAATCCTCAGGGCAACTCAGCGCCTTCCCAGCAATCCTGAGCCGCCTTTCCCGGGGAGACGCCTTCCTTCCAGCCTCCCTCTCCAAACCAACTTTAGTGGCGCCTTTCCTCGCCCCTCGCTCCCCGCAGCTCCAACATCACCCCCATCCCCAGCTGGCCCATCCACCCATAGCTCCCCTGGGCCACCTCAAACTCGCGGACAGGGGCCCTCTGCCGATCTGTGCTCCTAAAGAGGTTCACGGCGGGAGGGGGCGCGGAAACGTCTCTGTTGGAAATGGGGCCAGAGGGGGATTTCCCCCTGCAGCTCCCCCAAGCTCCGTCTCCATATGCCTCTCCCAGCTCGGCGCCAGAGCCGCTGCTAGGACCAGCTACCCCTTTTTCTACCTGAAGTTGGGGTGATGCCCAATGATCTGCGCCCAGATTTTTTTAAGCACAAAAGGTGGGCTCCCCCCACGCCTCCCTAAAATGACTCCCACGCACCACCCGAACTACAAAATACAACCGGGGGGGGGCGGGACGAAGGGACGAGAAGACGTACAACTGTCTGTCTCGCTGCCTCTGCCCATCTCTCTCTCTTCTCTCCCCCCTCCCCGCTTCCACAGTGCGCCTGCCCAGGGTCTCTGGAGTTGCAACGACGGCGGGGGGGGTAAACCATAGGGCGGGGGGGTGAGGAGATAAGACCGCGCTTGGCACGCTCCGTTGAGGAGTGGAAGCGTGGCGGCGCGGCGGGGGCCGAGCGAGGAGGCGGGGAAGGCGAGTGAGGACGGGGAGGGGGGCTGAGCGAGAGAGCCGTGTGGCCGGAGGCGGCGGCGGCTGCGCGGTGCCTGTCAAGTTACCTCGTTGAGCAGGAAGGTTGCGCTGGAGTCAGAAAAAGACATAGACGGACGGGGAGGGAGCCGGCCGGCCGGCGGGGCCCGAGGTGCGGTGCCAACTGGGGAGGAAGGAAGGAGGGACGGAGGGAGGGAGGCGCCCCCCGCCCCGGCTGCTTTCCCGCCGCGCCGCCGGCTTCCAAGCGCCTTCCTCGCTCGCCCGCTCTTTCCCTCCTCGCCTTGGCTCGCTCCCTTCTTCGTCTTCTTCCTCCTCCTCCTCCTCCTCTCCTCCTGCCGCCGCTCGCTGTGCGCGCCGCCGCGCGTCCCTCGCCCTCCTCGCCTCCCCTCCTCCTCCTCCTCCTCCTCCTCCTCCCGCTACGCGCCGCTCAGATAATGGACTCGGGGACGTGCCAGGCGCTATATAATCACATTAGTAGGGGAGGTGGGGAGGGGCGCGCCCAGCAAAGCGAGCGAGCGAGCCTCCTACGGCGCGGCTGGCGAGTCCTCCTCCTCGCCCCCCCTGCCCCTCCGCCGCCCGCGCTCTCCCCAGCCTCCCTCCTCCGGCTTCCCACGAGCCCGGCCTCCCCACAGCCCACCCCACCCTTCCCTCTCGCTCCTCATCTCCTGATCCCAGCCCAACACAGGGAGGATGGAGGACTGCTGGGCTGGGAGACGGGGCAGGGAAAGAGACGCGGCCGCCGGCGGTCGAGCGCTCTGCTCTCTCTCCCCGCCTCTCGGTAGAAAATCTCCCAGATGCTCGTCCGGCAGAAATGTATTTTGGCGGGGGCGCGGGGAGAGAAGGACGGCGGCATGTTAACAGATCCAGGCAATTGGAGATGCTCATCCGCTCGCCCCCCACCCGCCTTTTCCCGGTGCGTGTCTGTGCCTTTGCTGCCTTCCTCGCCCAGCCCCGGCAGTCTTCCAGGCCCTGCAACAGATAATGTTGGAGTATAGGGAAGACTCCGGAGCATGTGCAAAGTGTATTTCTACCGACAGTGACACTCTCCACACAAACAGAATGGAGAATTACATCGTCAGACAATCCTGGCATTTCTTTTTGTGGGAATTAAGTAGAGCTTTTCCCTTTTACGCACTCAGCCCCCACGAAGCAGAAATCTTCAATCATCTGTCTTACTATTCTTCACCCCCTTCCCAGTTCCTTCGATCTGCGCCCCCTATATCTTCTCCATTTCCTCCGCTGGAATTTGCCTGCCCAATCACCTTCAACAATTCCTTTTGCTCCAGCTTACTGGGGTACGACCTCCATTGTTCGGCAATTGTTCTAAGTTTTTTTTTTAATTACTTGGATATGATTATTCAAATATGTAATTCCAGACCCGAGTTGTAATTCCATCTGGATGGGGCTTTTGGTAACCCCAAATACTGACTTCATAATTATTACATTGTGAAAGGGCAGCTGGGTTTGAAAAGCAGAAGCAGGCAGATAATCCTTTAAAAAAAAACCAACCTCATTGTGAGGTAGAAACAGCAGGGAATGATGAATCTCCAGATAAGAAGCATAGCCCTCTACGGCTCCTAGCAGGTGGACCAAAAAAGGGAAATAAGTTTAGTTGGCATCCTGGGCACAATGCAATAGAAAAATAGGCAGTGGGTGGTCGTGTGGGGATGACCATGTGCCACAGTTAGATTGGAAGCCCTGCTTGTAGAAGAGACTCCCAGTAATTCCAGCCCTGCAGGGGGCACTATGGGGTCAGGGGGAGGCCCCAGTTTTGGCTGCCCTGGAAGCTTATGGAGGAACATTGAAGACAGCAGAGCTGGAATGCAATTGAAGGGGGAAACTTTAGTAGTTACTCCAGGGGGTACAGCAGAGGCATATCTAGGGTGAGGCAAGTAGGGCATGTACCCCAGCCACCAATGCCAGGGGATGCAAAAGTGCCATGCATGTAGGGGTGGGGGTGAGGGTAGGGATAAGAAGGTAGGGGTGCAACTTTCATACTTGCCCTAGGTGCTGTTTATACTTGGTACACCACTGGGATACGGTAACAGAAGCTGTGCAGCTGAAGGATTTGCTGTAGGGGGAGCTTCTGTACTGAGCACCTTTAGCCAGCAGGGGGCAGTACAGCGCATGGGCCTTAGTTATTGGAAAAGCAGGAAAAAGGGGCAACTACTGGACTGGGCAAAGAAGAGGTGCTGGCCCTACGGTTGCACAGGGTGAGATTACCACTTCAGGCAGTGGCTGCTGGGGAAGAAGCAGAAACATCAGCTTCCTCTGCTCATCCCCCACTATTCCTCCTAAGCCAGTGGCAGTTCCCTGTTGTTGGAGGACAAAGCTGTGGGTGCCACACAGCCTGTCCTGTATTACTCACCCACCCGACCCCAAATTAGCCTGCTGCCTAGAGGTGCAGTGGGGAACAAAAATCCTGTCACCGGTGCTGCGGTGAGCCTCAGCTGCCAGTCCAATCTGCTTCAGTACACAGAGGAAGAGGTACCTTCTTGCCTCAGGCAGCAAAATGTCTCAGGTCAGGTCTGCAAAGCAGAGCACACTTACCCACCCTGCTCTGCACTCTGAACCTCTGTGGGACAGCAGCATCAGCCTACTTGCCAAATTCATTCCGAACCCTTCCTGGCAGCTCAGGCTAATCTGAGGAGTCAACCCACCCGCACCGTACTGCCTTCACTTTTCCCATGCTACAGCCCACAACTCTGCCACCCTGGGCCCACTTCCCAGGTTACTCCCCAACCCCTTCCTCCTTCCCACCCCACCCCATCCGAAGAGATGATGCCACATTACCTCGTTGAGCAGGAAGACACTGGAGTTGGAGAGAGACATGCAGAGTGTCTGCTTTGCTGGACAATAGCGACACTGACTGGCTCACTCACACACTCTCTCTCTCTCTCTCTCTCAAACACACACACACACACATATACACACCCCACCTTCCTCATGAACCCAGCCCAGCTCACGGGGCAGACGGGAAGCCCAGCCCACAGGGACTCTCATGGGATGGGGGAGCGAGCAGCCTGCAGGCTCAGGGGCACGAGCAAATTGCATGATAGCGCACGAGCGTCCGAGGTTTTCTCCCATACACTGTGGTCTTGTGGCACAGTACCTAAGCATCCCATTGGCTCACAGGCCCTTGTGGGACAGAGAGTGTGTATCCACAAGGTCAGTGCTGTGAACAGTCCTCTCTTAACACCAGCCACAAAGAGCCAGTGGGCTTGCAGATGGTTGCAGGACGAGCAGCGCAGCAGCCGTTTCAACAACAATGCACGCCAATACATCCCAGCACCACACCAGCTTGCACCTGCTGTCAAGATGGGGAACATGTGCCCCGCTCCAAGATGTTACCATATTCTAGTCCCTATGATTCCTTGTCCAGCAATATCTGGACAGCCACACACCCTCCACCATGGTGTGTGATAAAATGGGACTTTTGCATCAATTATTCTCAAATGTCAGGGTTGATAGTCGCAGGAGCTTTGCACACAGGTCTCCAGACCACCAAGAGTAGCAACTGGGAATGATGCAGCACAGTGGAGTTGAAATTGTAAGGTAAGCCCAATAAAAGGTAGTTCTTTTGAGGTGTTACCAATAATTCTAGTCATTTGTGGTTGTTTTGCTTTTAAGAGGGAGCACACAACTGTCAGATCACCCAATCCAGTTCCCAACGCCTCTCGCTCAACATTTTTTTCCACCTCAGCTTGCCGGGATGCTTCTCCTACTGTGGTTTGTCTAGCTACAACATGCCCTATCTCCTAAGCCAGGAGGGGCACCCAGTCTTCCTCATTAGGATCCGTTCGTGGTGTTACGTGCCTCCAAGTTGACTCCAGCCCACAGTGACCCTATCTTAGGGCTTTCTTGGCAAGATTTGTTCAGAGGATGTTTAGCACTGCCTTCTTCTAAGACTGAGGAGGTATGACTTGCCCATGGTCACCCAGTGGGTTTCAACAGCTGAATGGAGAATTCAGGCACTGATCTCCCTGAGGCCTAGTCCAATACTCAAACCATTATGCTATGCTGGCTCATAGGAGCCACATTCATGTTGGTCAGGAATTGAGAGGCCTAATGAAGGGGCACCAAACAGCCTGTCTGACCAGACAACAGAAGCTTTGAACCTCATTTTATATAAAAGACCTCCAAAAATTCTATGAAATACCATGGGAGGGTTGTGTGGGCTCCAGCCACTCTTCCATCTTTTCTTTGTCCCACATCTTTGGGTCTTTCTGGGGATGGGCTTCCCAGAAATAATTTGTGTGAGGAAGCAAGATGCTGTCTAATCTCTCATTCCTTTCCTTATGTTTCTTTATCTCTCCTTATGGAAAATATTTCTCTGGCTCGACCACCCTCTTCTCTCAACTACAACTTCATCACATTCCAATGTCACCATAGCTGATAATTGGGCCAAAATCCCTACCTAAGCCAGTGTTCTGTTTCCTATAGAAACTGTCTAGATACTCCTGAAAGTCCACAAGCTGCTGGTCAGGAAGGCCCTTGGCGCTCTTCTGCAATATTTCTCTGCTGCCAGTTCTTCAAAAACACACATGCACACACACAGAACCATCTGTCTCCTGTTTCCAGCTGTGCGTCTGGCTTTTCCTCAGCTCCACCATCCCTTTAACAGCCACCTTTCCCCCCATACAACACCCCTCAGATTCCTCTTCTCTCTTACCTCTCAGGTACACTGTTTTACTGGCCATGAATAATGAACAATTGGTCAATAATTGCTTCAGAAAAATGAATATATGAACAGATACATCTAAGAGAACCATTGGGGGCTGTTCTGTGTGTGTGCACATGTGTGCCTTCAAGTTGCCTGTCAACTTATAGCAACCCCATGAATTTCATGGGGTTTTCTTAGACTAGGAATACTCAGAGGTGGTTTTGCCAGAAGCTAAGCAGGGTGAGCCCTGGTTAGTACTTGGATGGAAGACAACTGAAGAATACCAGACCATTCTCTACCCCCAGTAATTCCAGCCTTTCAGAATCAGGTCTGTTCTTCCAATCTACAAATCCCCTTCCCTTAGTCCTGTTTCTCAGTCATTCTGAAATGCAGTAAAATGTTAGAAAGCATCTGTTATATACCACAGAAGCTCCCATGTAGTGTCAGAACAGGAATAAAATTGATTATATGGAGGAAATTGGGGCAGGCCGGAACACTGAGAATCTGAGGAATTCAGGAGGTTGGAAGTGAGTTCTATGTTCCTCCCTGCACTGACAGGGCCCCTTTACCCTGTCCTGCCAGATGCATTAGATAACAACACTCTCCAGCCCAGCCAACATGGTAGGATGATGTGATTTGTAGTCCAACATGCTGGGAGAACACCATGTTGGGGGAAATGAGAGTGGTCTTCCTACAGCCTGAGGCCCTCAGATGTTTCAGATTGCAATTTCCATCAGCTTCCACCTAACATAGCCAGTGGGAAAGGATCATGGGAGCTGAAACCCCAAACTTCTACAAGGCCCCTGGCTGGGGAAGTTCTAGGGTTTCACACCAGGTCTAAGACCTGCAAACCCCAAATTCAAATATCCACTCCAGCCATGGGGCTCATGGCATGACAATGGAACAGATACCCTTTCATCAGCCTCACCTACAATGCTTGTGATGAAAAAATGGGAGGAGGAAAAGAACCTTCTACATTGCCTTCAGCCACTTGGAGGAAAGATGTGTCATAAGTGGAAGGAAAGAAGTCCTCTTGCTAGAAACAGAAAAGTAGCTGCAGCCATCCTCCAGCTGCCAGGAGTACACCCCACCCCCTTCCCTACAAGAAGAGATAAAGCCAAAATACTGTATTCAGTCCCCCTGCTCCCCTCCCCATGCTTCTCCATCTGTCACTAAGGCCAGCTTCCTTATGGTTCAGACTGTAGGCCATGCCACAAAGGACTGTACATGAGAGGTTCAAAGAGTTCCCTGGTAAAAGCACTTTCGGGCATGTGATAGTTGAGCCTTGTTGGAACTGGGGTAAAACCTTTGCCTGGTTTCCCATTGGGCAATGCATAGTGCACTTTGCTCAGCTGCTGCAGGACAGTAGAACGAGCTCTAACTAGGGGTACAGTGGGTGGTCAGTGCAGCAGAGTTCTGGGAAGATAAACAGAGCTGTATAACCCATGGAGCAGGCAGGAGGAGGAGCAGGATCTCAGGGTGATGTACACAATATTCCCAAAAGTTTCTGACTCACAATATTTTCACGAGATCAAGTAAAATCTCAAAGGGGTTAAAAAAACACACAACCTCTCTGGCATGGCTGTCCTTTTGTTAAGTGCTTACATCAACCTCAGTGTTCCTCCTCTGTAAAAGGTGATTAATAATTGGCTGTTTGTGACTCTTTGGTTCACTGTGCTGGTCTGTTTTGGAATCGTGTTACATCGTTGATGTGTGCCTTCAAGTAATTTCCAAGCTATCTCAACCGTAAGGCAAACCTATTATGGGGTTTTCTGGGGATGAGTGTGTGTGATGTGCCCAAGGTAACCCAAGGTCAATTCTCAACTTGGGTTGGCCATGGAAATCCACTAAGTGAGGAATTGAACCCTGGTCTCTGGGATCATAGTCCGGCGCTACACTGGTTCAAAGCACATACTTCACCAATATTTCACAGATGAAAACCAGGGCACATGTGGCCAAGCAACATCAGAGTGTGATCAAGATGGCAAAAGTGACTAAGGTGGAAGAACACACAAGCTATGAGAGGCTGCAGCAGATGAGCCAAGTGGCAAGGGCCCTTTCCGCACCATATCTCCTTAGTGCATTCTTCCATTACAATCCCAGCACTGATATTCGCGTGATGGTAGCAGGTTTGAAACTCTCTCCTCTGCACCCTTCTGCCTTAAGCAGACGAGTAGTGGTATTGCCACTGGTGTTCCTTCCACACTACAGCATCCCTGGCCACTTCCTTGCCCCGCCTCCACCCTGCCCCACCACCCCTTATTGGCTGAGGGTTCTTTTCTTTTTTTTGGCAGCTGTGCTAGTGCAGCAATATTGTAACAGCATGACACACCAATACACTATTGTACTTTTGCACTATAATGCTTAAAAATGTATTTAATTTTTTTTTAAAATTAACTCAAAGAAGAAATTTAAAACTAAACAGGGAGAGGTGATAGATTTCAGTTACCATGCCATGGGAGTCATAGAGGGAGGGACAACCTAGGCACACCCACATCCTGCTCACTTCTGGATCCAGAGGACAGGAAGTGCCATCAAGTGCTATTATGGTACCTCACTGAGCCAGCTGACAGGACTGAAGCGCTAAAGGAGGCTCTTAACAGATTTTTTTCTGGAAATGGTATACGGCAGTTTTGCAATGCTTGGGGACGAGATAGCAGCTGGATAGCAATGATGTCATGTTGTAGCATGACTCCTGGACTGGAAACAACCTGCTGCTGTTGTGGGATAACAATGTCGTGAGGAAATGGCCAAGGCTACAATTCCGTTCCCTCCTCTTCTCCCCCCCCCAGAGTTATTTGAACAAACTACTTTTGCACTTTGAACTAAATTTGCAGCAATTGAAGAAAACTGAGGAGGAAGGAGGAAAGTAGGTGGAGAAGAAATAAACTGGGACATTTTAAAAGCAGCTGAAAAAGCAGGATGGCACAGGATTAATCAGGAATCTCTCTGCCATTCAGAAGAATTGGGAGTATGGTGTTAGAATCCTCCATTCCAAGGGACAGATTTGTGTATATATATCTCAGTAACTGAGACGTAATAGGCCTAAGTACTCTAAAGGAACCAGATCCTATCTGATCTTGGAAGCTAAGGACGGTCAGTCCTGGTTAGTACTTGGATAGAAACTGGCAACCAATGCCTGGTTCTGTAGGCTATATTTCAGAGGAAAGAACTGCAAACCACCTCTGAGTATTCCTTGTCTAAAGAAACCCTATGAAATCTATAGGGTGGCCATAAGTCAAGACTTGAAGGCACACACACGCACAATTGACATATGTTGGTTGTACAATGTATAGGGCGTGGTGGTGGGGATAATCTCTGACTTCATCTCTAGAACGACCACTTTGTGTCTAGCTCCGATTATTAGACCTCAGTGTTCTAGGCCATTTCCACACTAGACAGTTAGAGCACTATTATACCACTTTCAATATCCTATGGAATCCTGGGCTTTGCAGTTTAGAGAGGGGCCGACCGGCCTCTCCCTAAACTGCAAACCCCAGGATTCCATAGGATGTTGAAAGCGGTATAATAGCGCTGTAACAGTCTACTGCGGAAATGGCCCCAGTAAGAAAGAAAACAAAGCAATCTAAATGGGTCCTACAGGCCTGAAGTCTGCCCAAAGAGCAGGCCAAATGGACTTGGGGAGGTGCTGGGGACCCACAGGAATGAAACCTCCAAATGTAGGTGTCCTGGAAGTCAGGCACAGTGCTTCAGAGCGAAAGAATCCATAGTCCCTTCAAATGTACCCATTTTCCTCTTTCTCTCTGCCCTTGCCTGCCTTTCCTGGTGTGACGCTATTTTGGAGTTGTGCTTCATTATAACCCCGAAGGTATAAGAGGTTGAAGTGCTTTTGCTTTATCAACATCCCCCCCACCCCGCTCCATTGTGAGTCACTCAGCTTGGAAAAATGGGGGACCCAGGGTTGGAAGTGTATGTATGTGGGGAATGCTTCCATTTGGCTGCCTCGGAAAGGCTTCATAAATAAGAAAACACAGAGCCTGGAGGGCTGATGTGGGGGGAGATCAGAGCGGCTGCTAATGGATGCTCTCAGCCGCCAACAAAGGCCCTGGGGATACAAGAAGCCTCTTCACTTTCCGAAATAAGAGGATAAGGGGGTAGGGAGGGAAGGAAGGCTGTGGTGGGGAGCCAGAGCCCTTATCCCTCTCTTAACATTGGGAGGTATTGATCCTCACAGAGGATTGGCATCAAAGAGGATGACCAACCAATCCCCAGTTTTGCCCCTTCCCCCTTGCAGCCCCTTTATGGCTTGGGGCTACTTGGCAAAAGGAGCCCCGACCAAAAATAGCTTCTCACTCAAGGCACTCTGCTTTCCCATTAATTGATTGATTGATTGATTGTAAATATATAGCTTCTTTCAGCATTTATATGCCCACTGAGATTGTGCTTAGACAGGAGAGCCATTTAGGGAAAGCTCTCCCATTTGTTCCAGATTCTGTGGTTGTTCTCCATCAGCTTTCACTTCATTTTGTTTTATGTACATCCCGCCTTCTCTCAATATGAGACCC
This sequence comes from Iguana delicatissima, assembly GCA_948472985.1. Taxonomy (NCBI): domain Eukaryota; kingdom Metazoa; phylum Chordata; class Lepidosauria; order Squamata; family Iguanidae; genus Iguana; species Iguana delicatissima. The sequence goes on from CAOKZL010002990.1 coordinate 92,161, forward strand.
AAGGCAACTCAAAACTAAGGGCCTTTCCACACTACACTGTTATAGTGCTGTTATTCCAATTTCAACTTCCTGTGGAATTCTGGGCTTTGTAGTTTCCTGAGGCCAAAAAGCTCTTTGGCTGAGAATTCTGCAGGCCTGTCCCTGAACTGCAAACCCCAGGATTCCAAAGGATGTTGAAAGTGGAATAATAGCACTATTAACAGTGTAGCAGGGAAGAGCCTATAGATTAAATCAAAATATACCTTTAAATAAGCTTATCATAATACAGTCAACCTTCTATATCAGCTGATTCTATATCCACAGATTCAACCAGCCACAGTTTGAAAATACTAAAAAAAAAAAAAGATGCAAACTTTGATTTTGCTCTTTTATATGTTTTATATAAGGGACATCATTTTATTACATCATTATACATAATGGGACTTGAGCATCCACAAATTTTGGTATCCCCAGGGGTCCTGGAACCATATCCTAGCAGATACTGAGCACCCACTGTAGCAGAAACGATTATAGAATAAAGGAATGATAACACTACTATTACAGTGTTTAAAATGCAACAATGAGGATAGGAATACAGCAATCCTCATTAAAAAGTCTGTCTCTAGCAATGAATTAATAGCCCAAAGCCTGTCTCAATAAAAGAGTACTCTCCTGCAGGAAGAAATTACACATCTAGGGATCAGCCATCCAGAAGGATTTCTCATGTGCCTTCACTGATCATGCCTGTGACAATGGTGGACCTAAGATCCTTCCCTCAAGGAACTCAAAACTCACGCAAGTTCTTATAGAGAGTTACAGACCGGAAACCTATTAGCAGGTCCCAACTTGCAGGTAGGGTTGCCAAATCTCAAAGCCTGACTTTGAGTCTCCAGTTTTCAGGGGTCTTCTCTCGGCAGGAGACAAGGATGCCAGTTCTCCAGTTTAGGTGGGTTAATCTCCAGAAAAGAAGAAAGGATTGCACGTAAATCACCAGCTCAGCTGTTAAAGCAGCAACTTGCTACAGTTTGCAAGGCTTAGATGACTGGTTTGCAGCTTGCAAAGACCGTTCTATGTAGTCAGTTAGCTTATTCCTTCCCTCCTAATCATTGGGGTGACAGGACTCACCCTCTGCTCTGCTCTGCATCCACTCCCTGGCTCGGGGCTGAATTAGATGGGCCTTATCTCATCTCCCTAAATGAGTGAGATGGAAGAATCCTCTCATTTTACCTTCATCTGGAAATGGCCCCTCTAGTTAAGTTTTATGTCTGAATGTCCAAACAGGAGAATACGTGGGTGGGTGGATGATCTCGAATGACAAGGTCTGAGCAACTGGGGTTTGTGCTTCATGCATAATGCTATTCCCAAGGGCCATCCCTAGGTCACAGGTTTTGGCCCAGAAACTTTAGGGACTGGGATGACCCTGTACTGGCAACCCTAACTAGAGTAGCTTTACTGAATCAAATGTTGATTGGTGAGTTAATACATAATGGGTATTCAACTTATTTAATAGTCTACCATACTAGGGAATACCAATATGCCAGTCTTTTAGACTGTAGGCACCCAAGCCATATCTATATACACACAGTATCTCTGTCCCTGGTTATTATGATCCATATGTGCTTCTTATAAACGGAATGCATTGCTCTTTGGCAATTTCATCTTGAATAATTTGAAATTTGTTGTAAATTGAGCTACCAAATCATGGTGCGAGTCTGCCTACCTCCTATGCCATGGATATAGCTTGCATCAAGTTACTGCAGAAGTGGGCAAGTATGGCTCTCCAGATGTTGGACTGTATTTCCCACAATCAGAATAGCCAATAGTGAGGAAGTCTGGGAACTACAGTCCAAAAGCATTTGGAAGGTCACGAAATTCCCATCCTTGATTGAAGGGGCAGAAATCATGCAGCCTTCCAGATATTGTTGGACTGCAGGTCCTAGCCCTCCCAGGCAGCACACCTAATGGTACAAAATGCTGGGCTTGCAATCCAACAACATCAGCAGGGCTACACAGTTCCTACCCCTAGCCTAGGGGATTGCCAAATGGCCTATCTGCTTTTGGCAGTCAGGCAGTTAGTTGCCCATTAACTGGTTTTAGGGCTCAGTGAGCTAGAAGAGAGCACTAGAACTCATGGTGGTTCTAACCTAAGAGCTGCATTGATTGAGAATCATGAGTTCAGTTTGGGAAGAAGAAGAAGAGGAGGAGGAGGAGAAGGAGGAGGAGGAGGAGGATGTCAAGGTGTAAAGACCTGAAGCTGAGGGTTTGCAAAGCTGTTGCTAGCATGGTGTAGTGGTCTGAGCATTGAACTATGACCCTACTGACTTGGGTTCAATCCCCTGCTCAGCCATGGAAACCAACTAGGTGACCTTGGGCATGTCACACATTCTCAGCCCTAGAAAACCCTGTGATAGGCTCACCTTAGGGTCACCATAAATCAGAAATGACTTGAAGGCACACAACAATAAGATGTGCATGTTTATTCACATATAAGTCCTGTTCTCTCATAAAGGCATCTGTATACTGGAAGAGCCTCTAAAGCAGTTTACAGAACAAAATGCCACCAAACCAAATGAAGGTAAAACATTAAAACCAGACCTTTAGATCTCAAGTTAAAAAACATTTAAAGCCCAGAGAGTTTTTTAAAAAAATGTTTTCAGCTGGTCCACCTTAAAAAAATAATAACCAAGGCTTCTTCTCAGATAACTGTGTATAGGATTGTAGTCTAAAAGAATCAATGGTCTGACTCAGCCCAACCTTGCATGTGTGATGCAGAGGGAGGAAGAAGAGCCATTTTAATATTTCAAAGAATGTGCTAAAACAAGAACTCTGCTGGTGCTCAGCAGACACGCTGTGACTAAACATTGCAACATGCTACCCCCTGGCCCCAGCAGTGGCATTTGGACTGTGGCTTAGGTGTCCAGCGTGGCCTTCCTCCTCCATTCACACCCTTCCTTTGTCTCCAGCTGGGCTCAGAGCAATTGCCCACTTTGTCGTCCTGCCAGCTGGTATTTCAGAAGGCTCAGCATCTCCGGATGCTGTCCTCTGACACAGCATTTGCTAGATATAAAAATAGCAAGCCAGAGCCAGGCAGCAATATCTGGCCAGCACGCTTCCTGCTGACTCTCGCAAGCTTTGACGGATGCCACAAAGTCCTGCTTACTTCCACCATGTGCAGAGCAAAGTCAGCCCTTGTGACCATCCATGTTGATATTTGAGAAGCCTCACTGTGGCCCACTTGGGTTTCATCATCCTTGCAAAGTCTTTGCGGAGGGGACAGTTTTATTTCCTCATTGTTCATTCAAAAGCTTTAGCAGTTTTAAAAGTGAATGGGAGCCAGGATGCCCAGATGAAAAAGAAGACAGGGCTCCTACTCCTTTAATAGTTCGTGTAAAAGAGGAAGCTTCAACAGGTACAGTTTATATGAGAAGCTGTACTAGTTGAACTTCCCTCTTCATACCAGAGATGGGCAAGATGAAGACTGAGATAAACTAGTATTGCACAAGGTGGTCTGTAGTAGACTGTAAGGTTTTCTCATTTTAATGAGGCTAGGGTTGTTGGTGTGTGCCATCAAGTCATTTTCAACTTCTGTGACCCCAAGGCAACTTTATCATGGGATTTTCTGATGGCTGAGAGTGTGTGACCCACCCAAGGTTACTTAGTGGGTTTCCATGGCTGATTGGGGAATTGAGCTGTGGTCTGTATGGTCAGAGTCCAACACTCAAATGACTACACCACCCTGGTTCAGGCCAGGGGTAGGCAGGCCTAAAGACACAAGATCCCATCTGATCTTGGAAGCTAAGCAGGGTCAGACCTGGTTAGTATGTGGAGGGGAGACCACCAGTGAATATCTAGTGCTGTAGGCTAGATTTCAGAGGAAGGAACTGGTAAAACCACCTCTAAGTATTCCTTGTCTAAGAAAACCCAACGAGATTCATGAGGTTGCCATAAATTGACAGGTGACTTGAAGGTACACACACACACACACACATATATATATGCATACACAAACAGCAGCCACCGGTTCTCCTAGATGTATCTGTTCATATACTTATTTTTCTCCAGCAATTACTGAGCAATCACAGGCAACTTGAACGCACGCACATACACGCACACACACACACGCACACAGGAGTAGGCAACTGCAAGTCCCAGTATCCCTAAACAGCATAGGCCATGGTAAAGAATGCTGGGAGCTACAGCCCAGCAATATCTAGAAGGCTGCATGATTCACACTCCTGTGCATATGAACTCAGATTTAGGTTTTACTGGGTTTTGTAAGGCCTACTCCAAGATAAGTGGACGGGCTACAGTCCTATCTCCACATGCCTGGGCAGGGGATGTACTTTGAGGAGATAAATATTGAATTCTTTGGGCTGTGCTTCTGAATAGACAGATATAGAATTGTTGTTCTGCTTTAACAGTGATGCCCTCTCCCCAGAGAACAGTGGGATGGGTAACTCTTTGTTGCTGAATTAGGGAATCAGGAGCTAAATGCTCAGCACCCTCACTCACTGAATGACATTTCCCAGCATTCCTTGGAGTACCTCAGGCAAAGCTATAAGTGTGTGTCAGGAGGACGTGGCCAACACTGGCGTGGGCTAAAGTGGCATTGCTATTGAGTCCCAAGTCGAAGGTGGGCCACAGATTGTGCTCCCTTGCCACTGCCATGCTTTAATCCTGTGGCACTAAGAGAGCCTCTATTCCTTTGTTTCTGCTCTGTGAAAAAGAAAACGAATTACCAACTACTTATTTTATTTATTAAAATATTTATATTCTGTCCTCTATCCAGGTATCTCAGGTGAGGTGCCATAAACCCAATCTGATGAACTTAAAACAGTATAAACAAATTTAAATTATATAGTAAAAACCTTAAAATATTACAAGAAGATACCTGACAGTACAGTGGAGGAGGAGGCCCAGCACGAATGGTGTCTGAGGGGTCTGACATTTTATGTTCATGGGGTAACTAGGAAGGATGTGTCTCATTCTGTCTATCCCTAGGACTGTTTTTGAAAACACACACGCACACTTATTGTACTTCTATGTAGGAACTAATGTGCATGTTGTACATTGTGTACCATCACACACACAGATCATACCTGGGTATAATGTTTTGAGTCTATGAGCTGTCCATAGCAAATAGCTGGACATGTTCCCCCCACATAGGTGTACACTCCAACATTTCATATGGGAATTTTGTATGATTTCAAGTGGCCCTGCCACTGAGACAGAATTTTAGAGCAGCAGTTCTCAAACTTCGGTCCTCTGAGTGTTTGACCAAGCAACACCTGTACCCTCTTCTATGCAAAGATCATAGAGACAGGGACTGACCTCAGTTTTTACTCTAGCAATTCTAGAAGCCTTTTGTTTCTCTGATTTCTTTCCTGCCTTTCCTCATAAGAACAAAGAATTTACATGACAAAGAGGACCTGTGTTTTACTAAATGTGGAAACAAATCATATTCACTTGCTAACATTAGATGGCCTGATTCCTATTGTGAATGGCAACTAGAGCAGACCCATTGGAAGCAATGAGATTTACCATGTAAGTAGGTAAGTAAGTAGCAATTGCTAACATTAGCAACTGAGACAACTGTTTCTTTGCCACTGCTTAGCAGACAGAAACAGCAGCCTCTGAAAGGATGGAACTATTGTTGTCATTTTAGCTGTGGGAGTTTGGGGACTGGGTTTCAATGGCTTCAGGGGATCTACCAGGAATGACAAAGGACCATAACGTGTACTCTCACTGGTGTGTGTGTGTGTGTGTGTGTGTGTGTGTGTGTGAGAGAGAGAGAGAGAGAATGTGTGCTTTCAAGTTGCCTGTCAGTTTATGGTGACCCCACAAATTTCATGTTTTTTTTTAAGATAAGGAGTATTCAGAGCTGGTTTGCCAGTTCCTTCCTCTGAAATACAGCTAGCCACTCGATGTTCCTTGGTGGTCTCCCGTCCAAGTACTAACCAGGGCAGACCCTGCTTAGCTTTCAAGATCAGAGGGGATCTAGGGCTTTCAGGTGTTTAGGCCTCTGATTATTTATGTGGAAGAAGGAATTTCAGCACAGGAACTTTGGCCATTTCCGCACTAGACTATTATAGTGCTATTATTCCACTTTCAACGTCTTGTGAAACTGTGGGGTTAGTAGTTTCCTGAGGCCAAAGAGCTCTCTGGCTGAGAATTCCAAATGCCCCTCCCTAAACTGCTAGTTGCAGGATTCCATAGGATATGGAAAGTGGAGTCATAGCACTATAACAGTCTAGTGCGGAAATGGCCCTTTTCTCACCCCAAGTCACTGTTCTTTTTACACAGTTATGGATGAGCTACCCTGCAGTGGTATCTGGGTGTTTCTGGTTTTGGGCCGGAAACCATAAACCTAATGCCAGCTAAGTACAAATTTAGTGAGGCTCCTTCCTTTATAGTTGTCTCATACAGTGGTTCTTAACCTTTTCTTTACCAGAGACCCCTGTAAATATAATTGTTGCCAGGGTCTCCAAAGACTTAACTCAAGATTTTTATTTTAATTTAATTTTACTTTATTTTATTTATGGCTGGCTGGCTGGCTTCTGGACACTAGCATTCAAACCTCCATTCAGACACTGGGTACCCTTGGGCAATTCACATTCTTTCAGCCTCAGAGGAAAGGAAAGGCACCCCCCCAAACAAATCTTGCCAAAAAAATTCCTGTGATAGGTTTTTAGGGCTGCCGTATGTCAGAAGTGACTTGAAGGCACACAATGACATGATGGCTAAAAGTCCCATTGACAGTGCAAGGTTCTTTCTCGCCATTGTGTTTCTGCCCTTTGCAAACTGACCTTTAGTGACCTTAAGGCAAATCTATCATGGGGATTTTCTTGGTAAGATTTGTTGCTTTTGCCTTTCTCTGAGGCTGAGAGAATATGACTTGCCTGAGGTCACTCAGTGGATTTCCATGGCTGAGTGGTGAATCAAACCCTGGTCTCCAGAGTCATAGTTTGGGCCCACACACATGCCTGCTGCTGCCATGTCCCTTTTGTCAGGGATGCAGCAGTGGTGTGTGCGTGTGTGCGTGTGTGCTGAAACTGCTCTCTCATTTACAAATGAGGGAGCTGTTTTGACAGCCACACCCCCCCACTGCCTCATCCCTGGTGTCCAGCAGCAGGGCTTCATGGGCCCCTTGTGAGGGCTCTGTGGACCCCCAGGGGTCCCTGGACCCCAGGCTAAGAACCACTGGTTTCACAGATTTCAAGGATGGGCCTTGGTGTAATGAAGAGGCTTTGGTGTTAAAATGCAAGTTTGCCCACTGACCAAGAAAAAAGAAAAGCAACAGCCTGGGTTGCTTTGATGTCTTGAACCAAACAAAAGCTCAGTCTGCTGAAATCAATACATGAGGCACCTACCAAAGCCTGCAAATCAAGTTGCTGTTCAAGGCACAGCCATGGTGGCCATCTGAGAAGCTGGCAACTTTAGACTGCCTCTTTCGCTCAACAGTCAGTGCTGGTCACTTTGCAGGCCAGGAATAGAGCCCCCCATATTCCAGATGAATAATTTGTTGTTCTGCTTTCCTTCTACTTTTAAGAGGCTTGTTGCCTGTTTCAATGTGCTGGATTGTGCTCTGTCAGTAATAATGTGGAATTAAATATTCTAGATTGGGGCTCCCACAGGAAACACAGGATTGGACCCCACGCATGTCTATGCTTCTAACACCCACCAAAATGCAGCAAAACCAGTCACAGAAATGACAGACACGAGTGAGTGTTTGTATGTATCTGTCTACCTTTTTATCCCCCTGCCTCTTCCTATCTCGTTGTGTTCCTCACAGTCCCCTGCATTTTCCCTGCAGCATGTGTGGGGGTGTAGAAGGAGGAAAAATAGGGAGGAGCACCTCCCCAAACCAAGATAGTCTCCAAAATTAGGACATCTTGGCAAACAGTTCCAGCAGCATATGAATTATTGAGGAGCACAGAGAAGACTGCTGCTAGGTGGTTTGAGAAAGGAGAGTGGCAGATTGGGGAGGGGAGGGAAAGCCTGTTGGAAGCAGGCTAGGGGTTATGCAGGGGCAAATGCAGGGCTAGGCAGGCTGGACCGGGAGCAGAGGTATGGTGGGATGGCAGCAGCGTGGCTGAGCCACAAAACAGGTCTCTCCAAATCTGCTTCCCAGAGCACAAGCAGCACAGGCAGTCCACCTAGAGAGGCAGCGCTGGCGTTGCTGGAGTTAGGCAGAAGCAAAACCAGCTCCCATTTATAGCCTCAGATTAAGGGTTTTTCCTCCCGACACTGTTACAGTGCTATTATTCCACTTTCAACATCCTGTGAAATTCTGGGGTTTGCAGTTTAATGAGGCCAAAGAGCTCTCCGGCTGGGAATTCTAAAGGCAAACCCCGGGATTCCATAGGATGTTAAAAGTAGAATAATAGCACAATAACAGTCTAGTGCGGAAAGGCCCTATGAGGAGGCCTCTAAATGCCATCACAATAATTAAATCATTAATCTGCTAGAATGGCACACATTTGGGAAGGGGAGAAGCAATAGTATGTGGCCTCTTAAGCTTAAGGACCTGCAATGTCTTAAATCAGTCCTGAGCAAAAGTAGCAGTCTAGGGTGGGGAGACAGCATGGACTCCAGGCAAATATAGGGCCCGTTCACAGTACAGAATGGTAGCGCTATCGTTCCACTTGAACTGCTATGACATCATCTTATGGAATCCTGGGGTTTTTAGTTTGGTTGGAGGCACCAGAGAAGCTCCCTGGCTGAGGACTCTGAATGCTCCTCCCTGCAGTGTGAACAGACCTCTAGAAAATCCTCTGGAGGGAACACAAACAGATCCCTCTCTACACCCATAAGGCAATATTTCAGGTCCTGTATTCTTCTCCTACCTCAACCAATGAAGAGAAAACCCTTTTCCATTCAGAAATGATAAAAATGATAAAAAGATGATTAAATGATAAAAAAAATGATAAATGATAAAAAGAAGAAAAAAGTTGCTGTCAGGAAACCCCTTGAGAAAGAAACATAACTGTCTCCATTCAGGTCTTTTCTAGCTGGAAGTCTGCCCAGGGAAGAAAAAGTCAGCAGTTGATCAGAGCCTTACCACACCATGGTGTTATACTGTCATAGGGGTGCATTAGTCCCGCTCTTGTCTCAGCCTTACTGCATGACATTGTTCCTCTTCAGGCACTATTGCATTGCAGGGTCACTGAAAATGTGTTTATTTTTCACAGTGGAAATAATTGGTTAATGACCCCCACTCATGCAACAGTTTAATAACCAGCTTGGATAAGTGAATGTCTCATAGCATTTTCTTCTGTCAATGATCCATTGGTGTGATTGCGGCCAGGTTATCCCTTCCTTATGCATCATAGTGTCATGATGTCATAGCTTCATGATGTAGTACTGTTACGGTGCTATTACAGACTCCTCTTATGCATTTCTTTGAGAAAACCATTACATTAAAAACATTAAAAAGGTTACAGAGGTAGTAGTTAAATTCCTCATCTCTGCAATAAATACTCATAAAGGTATTTTACAAAATTTATAATACTATAAGCCACATAGACTAGGATGGTTAGAAAATTAATCCAAAAAGTTGTAGTTGTCTAGAGTATATAAAATTTAGTAGCCTGAGACCCATAGTGTTGTGAGCGTTTTATGGAAGGGATGTATTGTTGGGTAGAGTAGGTACTGGAGTAATTATATTTTATTTTTATTTTTTTTAATTAAATACAAACAATACATACACAATTCTGTGCTGTTATGTATGCACAATACTGTATGTATAACATAATAGATACAATATTGTATGTATCTAATGTTTTTAATTGCTTGATGATTCATAAGTCGTAATCATAATAAAGGCTGATGATGGTGGTAGTGATGATGATGATGATGATGATGATGATATTACAGCTAGAAGAGCCAATCATGAAGCAAGGAGTAGGGTACAGGAGTCAGTCATGATGCCTCAGTGTGGATGAACAAACCATGTAGATAATGCTATTAAAGCACAAACATAGCAAGGATCCGATGGAGAGCTTCAACAATCAGCTACCCTCACAAGAATGGCTGGAGCAGATTTCAAGCAGAATAACATGGCATAAAGAAGTGGTATGATAAGGATCTCAGTTCTGGCCAAACTACCCTGTGGACAGGAAGGAAGAACCTCCTCTGAGGACTCTGGGGCAGTGAGCAGGACTGGCCCAAGACATTTTGCAGCCTGAGGCCAGTGATGTATTTAAGTCTTTTACTCCAAGTCTCAAGGCTCTACCTTCAAGTCTCAAGTCGAGTCTCAAGTCCTTGCAAGATACTTTCAAGTCAAGTCTTGAGTCAAATCTCAAGTCTGGGAGCCAACCTTATATCCCAACTTGTATTCCAGAATTTCTGGACAGAGTCCAATAAAGCCAGTTTTAACAATTTAAGTAGAGTCAGCCCTCTGCAGCTTCAAAAGTGGGCGACAGGATCCTTCTTACTTCCCATTTGCAAAGCTTGCCTTCTGCTCTTAAGAAAAGTTTTAGAACGCTCCTCCTATACGAAGAAGGGGCAGGCTGCTGAGCAGGCCTCAACCCCACCTCAAGCCTATTTGCTGTTCCCTCTGAGAAATGTGTCCACACTTTGGTCTTGAGACAGATTGTCATGTGACCAGTAAATTGTAAGGCTTCTGGAGGAATATGTTATGTTATTGAACCAAGGGCAGCAAGTCAGTCACTAAAAATATGCTAGTCACAAGTTGAGTCAAGTCAGTGTGGAATTTTTACCAAGTCAAGTCCGAGCTGAGTCACTGAAATGACTTAAGTCTGACTTGAGTCCGAGTCAATTGACTCGAGTCTACATCACTGCCTGAGGCAAAGGACAAGCTAGCATTTTCTTCCCACTCCATGTAGCAGACTAGGCAACCAGTCTGGGAGTTGAATCTTCAGTACTGGTGATAAGAAAGCAACCTTCACCGTACCTGAAGGCAGCAGGATCATCTGAGACCAGAGAGGCAGTGGGAGAAGAAGGGTGATGCTCAATTTCTTGCCTGAAAGTTTACTATTTCCAAATTACACCACCATTGCCACCCTTTTGTTGCACCATATCAGGAACAAAAGCCATTCTGGTGAGTTCGACTTGGCTTCAACATAGATGATACAAGTTAAATTATTTGTCCATCCAAAACAGTATTTCCTACTCTGACTGGCAGAGCAGGTCTCTCCCCAGCCCTGCTGCCCCATTGCTTACTGATCCTTTTTAAAAATGAAATTGCCAGGACATGGACTGAACCCAGCACTTTCCGAATGCAATGCAGAGCTTGGAAAAGTGATCCCCATGCCCCCCTTTTTTTTGGACTACAGTTCCCAGTTTCCTTAAGCTGGCATAGCTGGGGATTTTGTTTGTCCAAACAAGTCACTTTTGCCAACCCTGATCCAAAGCACGTGGTCTGCTCCAGTGAACTGCAGTTTTATTGCAAACTATGTGCCACTGGCTTTTAGGAAGAAATTGAGGGAGACAACCTCTTTACAGGCTCACAAGCCTAGAGGCAAATTCCAGAAAACTATCCACGTTAGAACCAATTTGTATGACCACTCTGCTTATTAAGCCCAGATGTTCGGCTTCTTTTCTGGGACAGTGAATACAGCCAAGGAGTTGCCTGGGTAGGACACAGAACTCCTATTTTGTTGTGCCTTATTCACAGCTCTTTTTAATAAGGGCTGAGCTCTTATTACCAAAACAATTGTTATTTGGAGATTTGAGCAGCCATTTGTAGGATCCAAGCTTCACATGTGCAGTGCAAGCTGGGCTGAGAAAGAGCAGGGTTATGAGGAGAACTGGCTTTTTATCTGTAGTGGTACAAGGCAAAAAGACTCAGCGGCAGCACCCAGAGACTAGCTGATTTACTGTGGAAGGAAGGAGCCTTCTTACAAACATTGAATGTGTACATATTGTGTGTTGAGTGTGTTAACAACAAATGGCATCAACCCAGGCAAAGGTAAGAACCATTCAAGTCCCATTGATTTCAACAGGAGAGTTAAGCACAGGATCAACCTTAACTCACTACCATTAATAAGAAATGAAAGCACTCAACTTAGGTGGCTGACTTGTACCCCCCTGTACTAAGAGCTAGTGTTATATAATGAAGCAAACCTGGCACCCTCTAGGTTTTTGGACTATAATTCTCATTAGCCCCCAGCTGGCATGGGTAGTGGTAAAGGACTATGGGAGAGTTGTGATATGAAGCATCTGTAAGGAACATGTTGTAGTTGTTGTTGTTGTTATGTACCTTCAGGTCATTTCTGACTTTTCTGACACTAAGGTGACCCTATCACAGGATTTTCTGGGGCTGAGAGTTCGTGATGTGCCCAAGGTCACCCAGTGAGTTTCCACGGCCAAGCAGGGAATTGAACCCTGGTCTCTAGGGTTGTAGGCCAACAACACTCAAACCACTTACACCATGCTGGCTCAGGCAACACATTCCGTATCTTAGTGGTTCTCAGCCTGGGGCCCCGGGACCCCAGGAGTCCGTGGAGCCCTCACAGTGGGTCTGCGAAGCCCTGCTGCCAGATAGCAACAGCTGCAGCAGCAACTGGGACTTGCCCGAAGTCACCCAACATCTGAGCAGGGATTTGAATTCTTGTCTCCAGAAGCCATAAATAAATAAATATTTGAATATTTGAATATTCAAATTTAAATAGTTAAATCTTGAGTTAAGTCTTGGGGGTCCCAGGTAACAGAAAGATTAAGAACCACTGGCCTATCCCTTTAGACTTGGTCTAGGGAGACTTGGGTTGGGATCTTTGCTCAGTCATAGAAGTTAGTGGTTGATCTTGTGCCGATCTTTTCCTCCTTCCTTGCAAAGAAACCTATTTCACAAGGATTGGTATTGGGGTAAGCTGAGATATTTTGTCAGCTGAGCAAAGGCGACCTGAAACAAAATGGGTCCTCACACGCTCTACCAGGGCCATTTCCGCACTAGACTGTTATAGCACTGTCATTCCACTTTCAACATCCTACGGAATCCTGTAGGATGTTGAAAGTGGAATAATAGCGCTATAACAGTCTAGTGCGGAAATGGCCCAGATAAAGAAGCTGTGAGTGGACTGCCAATCTCATCTTATTTTCAGTAGTGATGACAGAATAGTGTCATCTACCACATCTGAGGAAAACAGGTTCCATTGGAGGGTGTAGAACAGGCTGTGCAATACACACATCTGTGTCCTTCTAAAGAGAGAGGAATGGCCACTGTGGGCACGCAACATGTGCCGCCTGAGATAGCTATTTTTTCACACACATACCTCACATACTTCTTTTTCTTTCTCAGTGGTCTTTTTCTCTGCCCTGGTGCTTATACAGTTTTTGTTCACTCTACCCTCTACCTTTACCACACAAAATCATTCAATCAATCCATCAATCAATCTCTCTCTCTCTTTCTCTGAAGACAGGGGTCTGCAGAGGAAATGATAATAATGAAGTATTAACCACAGTTCCTGACTCTCTCTCTCTCTCTCTCTCTCTCCCCTCTTCCCTCCCTCCCCCCATCTCTCCCCCACAGACTGAGAGAAAGAACAAACACAATTTTCTGTTTGGAAATTAAGACGGAAATCTTAGCTAAAGAGGCAGTTCCCAGATGAAGGTGAAATGAGGAGATTATTCTTTCTCACCCATTTAGGGAGACAGGAAAAAGACAATTTAATCTGGCCCGTTTGCTCCTAGTTAGAAAGCAGATGCAGAGCAGAGGGTAAGCCCTGGTTCCACAATAATTAGGAGAGTAGGATCAAGCTAATTAAGCGAACATTACAAGAATCGGAGTTGATCTGAGAAATTTTGCTGTCTGAAGCAAAAGATAAAATTACACCCCTTCCTTCAACATACAAAGCCAAGCAGAGGACTCATTGGATCTTCTTGCAACACATAAGGGTGAGACAATGTTTTCCACCAGACTTCAGGACAGCAAGCTAGTTTGAGGGGTGCAGGTCAGACTGCATAGCACTCACGGCTCTCCTCTCCAACACCTCACAGGTCAGTCTCCTTACACATTAGCTGAGGCAGCTGCCTCACTCTGCCTAATGCTAGGGTCAGCCCTGGAGAGAGAAGGTGGCAGGGAGACTGAGAAAGAGAAAGAGAGGGCAGTGGAAGGGCAGCTGTTAACTTCAGCAGCTCAGTGACAAAAGGACCCCCTGCTGCACCAGAGGGTAGGGTCAAATCTAATGGTTCGAAGTAACAGGAGAGTAGATCTTGACTGAACATTAGAAGGAACTTCTTGACAGTAAGAGCAGTTCAGCAATGCCTAGAGAGGTGGTGGGTCTCCTTCTCCAGGCATCTTCAAAAATAAGCTGGACAGCTACCTGCTGGAAATGTTCCAACTGGAGTTCCTGCGCTAGGGGTTGGCCTTGATGCTCTATGAGGCCCCTTCCAACTCTTGATTCTATGAAGCAATTGTCACCTTCCTGCCTTTCTGTTGCCAGCCACGAGTAGGCGAGGCCGGGAAGCCTGCCCAGCCCTCAGGCCTGGTGGGAGGGCAGTGAGGAATGTAGGTTGACCGTCTCATCCTTTCCTCCTCCTCTTCCACAGTCTCTGGGAAAATTCTTCATTCCTCAGGTTTCTTATACTTTTATCCTTTTTTCCCCTAGCTCAAAAGGGGCTCCCACAGCACCTCACAGCAATTAAAATACAAGAGAAAACCCTACTGTTCAGAGTGGCTCACAGCTGGAACTGAATCCAGGCACAATGAAGGAGATGAGACAGCCAGCTGCTCCCCTCCTCTGATGCTAGTTGTTGATGCAATGATTGGGAGTGGGGGAGAAAACTCAGCTCAGATATCCTCCCATTACCCCCAGCTCCACTGTTATTATTGTCACAGCTTTTAACTGTTCCAAGAAGACTTTTATGCATGGGAAGCTCTCATCTGGAAGTGTTTATTTTTTCCTCCTTTTTTTGAAAATAAACCAACATTTTCCAGCTTGCCTACTGAACCTTCTGAGTATGCAAAAGCCCCTCTAGCTACTGCTGCATGTATACATGACTTCACGTTGCATGTTGACATATGACAACCCCATTAATTTTATAGGGTTTTTTTTTCCTTAAGAATACTCAAAGGTGGTGCTTTGCCATTTCCTTCCTCTAAAATATAGCCTACCACTGCCTGTTTTTGTGGTGGGCTGCCCACTCGGTTGGTACTGGGCTACCAGGCTTGTTCTTAACCCTAGAATAATCAGGAGAAGGAACACGTGCAGCCTCGTCACCTAGCAGTCTTCCAATATAGCCAGGTCGTGCTTATAGTGTTTATAGCAATACTGCAAGAATCTGCTTTGCAGATGTTGTCTAATTCCAGTTCCTTATAGTTCCAGCCAGCCTAGGCAATGGTGAGGGATGATGGGAGCAGCAGTTCATGAACATATGCAAGGGCAAGGATTGCCCAGTACTAATTTAAAGCATTCCTAGTGTTTACAGTGCTTGAGAATATGGCCTTTAACTCATTTTTCTGTTTGTTGGCTTTAATCTAGAAGAACTGACATTAATACAGAAATTGAAAAAGAAAAGTATGTCCAAATTAAACAATGGAAGTATAATTTTGCAGGACATTTATTTTTGTAGTGAATATCCAAACAACCCACAGAACTTGGGGGGGGATTACAGACACAAACTGTGGATTGTTTGCTTGTCCTTTCTTTACTGCAGCTGCTACAGTCAATAAACGTGGTGGCACCAAGTTCATCTCAGTGCTGCCTTCATCTTGGTGCCCAATTCAGTTTGCCCAGCCTTCCATCCTTAAGGCTGATCATGCCTCCTAAAAGAAACAATCAGGCTCTGCAATGAAATGCTGCCATGTAGTTGCAGCCCAGAGAGGTTATGTTCTTACTGTCCTCCTACCACACAGCACCCTTTCTGTGGTGATATGATGTGCAAACACCCACCACAAAGGACACCTTTTGGAGCCAAATTGCAAATTATACCCAAGTAGCTGTAATCCACTGGCCCATGTTCTGACTTAAAAAGCTACTGATGAGGGGCAGTAATCAAGAGTAGTAGAAAGGAAAAGTCCATTCCTCTCTTGCAGTTTATTTTCTCTAAATTGCAAGCAACTTTATACTCTCCAACATTCAGAGATGAAAACCAGGACATGTGAGGTCAAGCAACATGTCAAAATTTATTAGTCGGGAAGAATATACAAACTAGGAGAACATGCACCAGTTTGCTTTCGCCTGAACCTACTGGGAAGAGCAAGCTAGTACCCTTCCTCTCCTGTATTACTTTTGTACTTTGAAGTCAGTTTGCAGCAACTGAAGTAAACTGAGGTCAAAAGGGGAAAGTGCGAGGAGGAGAGAGAAACTGGAATATTTTATAAGCAGCTAAAAATTGGAACAACAATTGGAGAGCATGCAGCTTTCCCCTGTGAGCTATCAATAATAGTGTGTTTTATCCTCACAAACCAATATTTGAAATCCTGCAGAGGGCAAAGCAACTGAGAGGAGATCTGTAGTAAAGTTCTGATTAACTCTCTCTTCCCCCTTGCTTTCTCCACTGCCAATTTAGAGATGGAACTCTGACACATTAATTCTCATGTGACTCAGATCTTGAGTTGTAAATTTACTGTGATCGGTAGTAAACTCTCATAACTCTCATTCAATGGGAGGTGGGAGATGTAGATACGTTTGCCTCACCCCTCATTTGTTGCTATGTGTCTTCAAGTTATGGCAACCCTAAGGTGACCCTGTTACGGGGTTTTCTTGGCAAGGTTTGTACAGAGTAGGTTTGACTTTGCCTTCTTCCAAGACTGAGAGAGTATGACTTGCCCAAAGGTCATCCAGTGGGTTTCCATGGCTAAGCTGGGATTCAAACCCTGATCTCCAGAGTCATAATCCATTGTTCAAACCAACTGCCTCTGTCATTCCTCCTTACAGTTCAGCAGCTGGAGTAAGAATCAGTCACTGGTCTTTAAGCATCTATATTAGAAAGTCGCTCCTGGGTAATCACACATAGAGTCTTAAGGGGCCTCACTTTCAGCCAGTTCTGTTTAAGCTGGAATTGGGCTTGAAAAGAAACCTGTGGATGTCCGTGCATTTTTGCAGGGCTGAGATCCTATAGGCAGCAATGCCATTTATTCCCAAGCTGGAAAAGTCACCTTTTAAAACCAGAACTGTCAGTATCCTCCATCCAATGACCAAGCTAGCTGTGGGAACCTGGATGATGGTGATGTTACACCCTTCCAAGCTCTAACTGGCTTGTAGTCTCATTAGGACACATCAGAAAGTCTAAATTACAGATCCATGTGTAGATCTTTACCTAAACTAGAAGTGCATCACCTATGGATTGTTGTTGTTGTTCGCCTCTGCAGTTTCTGGCCCTGTGTGTCTCTATTGTTTTGCCCATTTTCCCTCCCATGCTGTGTTCGTTGCCAGTAGAGCAGAGATGGACAAGGTTCAGCCCTGGACTTGCATGACCCCCTACCCTACCCTCTCTTGGAGCCTCTAGTTCCTCTAGGCCCCTTGGACTGCCCTTTTTCTGGTGGAAGAAGAAGAGGAGGAGGAGGAGGAAGAAAAATTAATTTCTTTTCCTGTAAGCCCCAGGACAGACTATTTACCTTTTAAATAGGTAGCATGTCTCCCTCATTTAATATTAAAGAGAAAAGAAAAGGATTTTTTAAAAAAACCAAGATTAGGCTTCTGGTCACTTCTAGCGAGTCATGTAGGGACATGGGCATGGGGGGGGCAATTCACCCTGGGCAGCAATATTTTTTGGGGTGTCTCGGCCTGTAGCCACGCCCCCACGTACCACAGCCACACCCCATGCAGTGGTCACGCCCCTCACGCCATAGCCCCACCCTCTCCTGTCCCCCCTCCACACAGTCCAAGTTCCACCACTGCTTCTAGCTCCCCAAGTTTTTTTTCTTTATCTTTTTGGTTTGGTCTGTGTTTTTTGGCAGTCCATGCAGTTCCTGGAGGATCTCTCAGGAGCAAAGAAGTAACCCCAGGACCTACTGTTGCCACCTCTGCTATGGAGCATACTCACTGGGCCAATCACTTACAGGTGATATCTCAAAGAAACTGCATCAGAAGTAGTCAATAGTCTTGAAAATACAAATACGTATGTAAGTGTGGTGTAACCAGAAAATCTACCAAAATGGAAATAGAAGAAAGTTATTATATGGGGATGTTCAAGATAGCATTTTTGTTTGTTTCAGCCCAATCAATCAAGTTATTCTTTAACTTGATACATTTTTCAGTTATTCAGACCAATGTAAGATCAGCCACGTTCATCTTTCTACGTTTACGCCACTCTCTTTCAGCTTAACCTGACTTGCAGAGTACTTGAGGGAATAAAGCAAGAGGGGAACTACATGTGTCACGTATTGCTCATTGAAAAATAAATGTAGATAATAATAGTGGGGTCAAAATACTCTAAAGGCATCACAACCCATCTGACCTCAGAAGCTAAGCAGGGTCAGTCCTGGTTAGTACTGGAGTGGGAGACCACCAACAAATACCGGGTGCTGTAGACTGTATTTCAGAGGAAGAAACTTGCAGAACCACCTGAGTATTCCCTGCCTGAGAAAATCCTATGAAATTCATGAGGTTGCTGTAAGTTGACAGGTGAAGGCACATACGCACACAATCATATCAATGAAGATTCCCACATGCCTATTTAGCAGTACATGGAACCTTTGACCCCAGAATCCACATTTAAATCTTCCTCTTAAAGCTTGTTTTAGGCTGGAGCAGCCCTGATGCAGAAACAAGGCTCTGCAAGTGGACTTGGAGCTCTGGGGAGGAGGCTCATCACGAAACAGTGCCCTGAGAACCACTCTGAATCATGTTAGGTGGCTGAATCTAGGGCCATTTCCACACTGCACTGTTATAGCACTATTATTCCACTTTCAATATCCCATGGGATCTTGGGGCTTGCAGTTTAGGGAGGGGCCTTTAGAATTCTCAGCCAGACAGCTCTTTGGCCTCAGGAAACTACAAACCCCAGAATTCCACAGGATGATGAAAGCGGAATAATAGCACTACAACAGTGTGGTGCGGAAATGGCCCAGTTGTCATTAAATTTCTCAGTCTCCTCCAGCACAATATCATCCTGAAGCTTTGTGAGAAATTAAAAAAGCCACTCAGTACTGATTGATATGCAGGTCAAAATAAGGATTTTTAAAAAGGAACCAAAGGCAGGCATTAGTGAGGCCCTGGAAATGTAACTCTTGGACTACAGCTTCCAGACCTCGCCCTCCCAGTATTGTCACTATGCTGGCCGTGGGGGGGGGGGTCTGGGAGTTGCACTTCAATAGGCATTATGCCTGCCCTGCAATTAATCCAACCTTCACACGGCTGCTTCTAGGAACTATCTCATGCCGAGAGACCAGTTTTGTTAAAGAGATGCTCTGGAATATTCCAAGGGAGATTTTCCACCTAGAATTTCTCGTCCAGAAAAGAGTGTCAGAGGACGCCCCCATGTGGTAAAAATGTGCATTAACTCCAGTTAAAATGTGAGGGTACCTCAACGAACACAGGCACTCAACCTAGGGTGGCCAGATGGAAGAGAGGACAGAGGCCTGCTGAATTTCCATCTTTTACAAGATGAACAGAGATGGAAAGTATTATGAGTGTTACATGTGCAAAATCCTTGCTTTCTTTGCATCTGACCCCACCCTAACTCAGACCCATACACAACTTTTAGCTACCTCTTGGTATGTGCCCATGTATATACACATTTTTAAATAGAGAAAACTGGGCATTTCCTTATTTACTTTCAGTCGCTATTTGTGTGTGTGTGTGTGTGTGTGTGTGCGTGTGTGTGTGTGCGCGCGCGCGTGCATGCATGTGCCTTCAAGTCTTCTGTCAACTTATGGTCACTATTTTACAGGGTTTTCTCTGGCAAGGAATACTTAGAAGTGGTTTTGACAGTTCCTTCCTCTGAAACACAGTCTAGAACACGTGGTATTCATTAGTGGTCTCCCATTCAAGTACTAACCAGATGTGATCCTGTTAGCTTGTAAGATCATGTGGGATCTGGTGCCTTTAGAGTATTTAGGCCTTTTGCCTATAAGTGACCAGACAATTAAAAATCTCCCCTGCTTTTATACCGTTCAGTGCTAAGCCAATGCACATATCAGCCACTAGAGGGCACTGCAGTCCTAGAAGTGTAGGAAAGGCAGGCACTTCTTACAAAAAGTTAAACTTTCCCCCAAGGGCGGCCATTTGGGTACATGCCACATTTTATCTTGCAGCTCCCATTAGCCCCTGTACACATGGCCAGTGAAAGATGTCAAGGAAGCTCACATCTTCAAAATGTCTGGAAGGCAGTCTTAGGTCTGAACCTGAGCAACTAGGTTATCACCTCTTTTATGTTCAGACCCCTGTCTCTTTAATAGCTGTATGGCATCCAGACAGTGATCAGGTGTGATCTTTGCCAGCATATGGATGCAATGATTTTACCACTGGATTACTGTGCAGTTATTCACAGGAATGTTTCCAAAAAAAAAAAGGTGACAAATCTGTTCCAAATAGAGATGGGAGATATCCAGAATTTTCCGAATCCGGATCCAAATCCCTGGAAGGTTCTGGGAATGCAGCAATCTCACAAATCTCAAATCTTTCGAATCTTGTTTTAAAAAAGAGTTTAAAAAGCAAGGGAAAGAAGGATAATCTTGGGCAAGACACACTCTCTCAGCCTTAGCAAAAGCCTAGACAAAGGCAAACCTCCCTCTGAAGAAATCTGGCCAGGACAATGGTCATAGTTTTGCCTCAGGATCTCCCCAGACTGAAAATGACATGAAGGCCCTTTGTACACAGGCAGGAAAATGTGGATTAATCCCCATTTTTCTGCCTGTGTAAACAGGGCCACATACTATAGTACAGGGATAATCCAGGTCAAAACTATCTTTTCTTTGCATGGATCCTTCTGGCATCCTGGGGTTTGTAGTTTGATGATGACCAGCACACTTTGGCAGAGAAGGCTGTGACAGCTTGTAAAACTCCAAACCCCAGAATTGTGTCTGAAAGAGGTTTGCAAGGGAGCTATGCAAAGGAATGTTTGAGCTGTCCTTGAAATCTCAAGCCTGTGGCTTCCAGTCAAATACTGAACTTTAATAAGAAATGTTCAATTTAAATATCTTAGAATACAAGCCCAACTATAATTTGTGAAATTGTTCGCAAAGGCCTTTATTACTCCAAGAGAAAACCTCACCTACTTACTATCTTCTCTTATATGTACGGTCTCCCTGCTTTTCAGGCGTCCCGGTCTCCAACAATCTCTTCAGTCGGCAGATTTGAAAGATTCGGTTTGCCTATTTTGGCACAGGGATTCGGATTCGGGAATCTCGAATCTTTACCCAGGATTCGGTTGACCCATCTCTAGTTCCAAACTATCTGAGCACAGAATGAGCTGACATAGACTAGGGGCCCTTTCACACTATATAGTTATAAAACTATCATTCCATGTTAACTGCCATGCTCAGCCTATGGTCTGCTGGAAACTGTAGTCTGCTGAGGCACTAAAGTTCTCGGTCCTTCTAAACTGTAAATCTCAGGATTCCATAGGATGTGGAAAGTGGAATAATAGCAGTAGAACAGTGTAGTGCAGAAATGGCCATAATTGCGTAGTGTGAAAGAGTCCTTCATATCTTCAGGTTCCTCATCTTCCAGGACATCTTTCCATTACAGACGTGGGACTCGGCATGTCACTGTGAATTCAGCAGAAAGTCAAGAAGTAGGGGAGTCACATAGGTTAACTTTCCCCTCACCCCATGATCTGAACCCATCCTTGAAGATGACACTCTATGCAGTAACTGGGACATCACTTTTGTCTTTATAAAAGCCCCCCATTGGAACTAGTGGGAAGCCATTTCAAGTTGAACCACTGTACAGTGTGGCAGTTACATTTAGTTATGCTTAAACAAAACTTCCCATTGTCTCCAAAGGAAGACTTTTTTCCAAGCCTAACTGATACTTGAGCATGGACCCCAGAACACAGGGGCAAGGAAACTCAGCTCCACTGTGGCTAGGCTGGTGGTACAGGGGAGCTGAATCTCCCTTGAAGGCCTCAAGGACCATGACCACCAAGACTCCTGGGCAAAGGCTGATCCTCCTGAGAAACTACCAATCAGACATGTCCTAGTTCAGAGCCTTCTTTGCTTTCTCTTCTTAGGTTATTATACATTTTCCTCTTTCCTTGAGATACCAATTTTACACTTTAAACAAATTTGTAATATCTCATTTCTTATTTTGCCATTATCTTCACAGTAGTCATATCGTTAGGTCCTTTAGTTAGTGGCAGCCTCAGAAAACTGCATGATAGGTTCACCTTAGGGTTGCCACAAGTCAGAAAGGACTTGAAGGCATCCAACAAAAACAATTGTTATTATTCACAGTATTCTGTGTTGTAACTATTTTGCAAAAATATATATGCAAGTATGCTCAATTCATATTAGCCTGCCTGCCAGTCTTGATGTGGCCCCCACCTTAAATACAGTGCCAGGATCCCTGTTCCTGGGGAAAGAAGTAATCTCTGTGTGTATGAACTTACAGTGGGGGGGTTGGGTATGTTTGTTACCCCCAGCATATGCCCTCTCTAAGTTTATCCCTGATGAAATGTGATCCTCAGGATGAAAAACAAAATCTCCCTACTTCTACTCTGGGGGAATTTTTCAGTGGATGATTTGTAGAAAAGTAATATCCAGGCCATTGAGCAAAATGTCCCTACAATGGCCACTCCCACTAGTGAGTTAACCCACTTGAGATTGTGAAAATGGTACAGAAGAGTGCTCACTAGTGGACAGTATGTGAGCGTCTCAAGCTTGGAGCACCCCTGAAAATGCTAGGAAAACTTTATTTCAGGCAAGCTTCTTTGGCATCCCTGGCCTTTTCACTGAGGAAACCTACAGCCAATTCACACTAAATAATTATATTCTGCCTGACCACCATGCCTCCATCTCATGGATTCTGGAATTGCCAGTTCAGAGAGGGGCCTTTAGAATCCCCAGCCAGGGAACTCCTCTGGAGTCTCTGATCAAACTACAAATGCCGGGATTCCATACAATGTTGTCATGGCAGTTAAACTGGAATTATAGTGCTATAATTGCATAGTGTGAATGGGCCCCAATGAGCTTTTGATCAGACTCTAAGACAAGGGCAGGCAAGATTCAGCCCATAAGCCACATGTAACCTTTGGCACCCAAGATGTGGCCCCAGAACCTCCCATACCCCAATTAAAAAAAAAAAAACACTGATTTTTTGAGCAATTTTTTTTTACTGAAATCATCCAAAAGTCCCCACAACTTATCACAAATCTGTTGGTTTATCTTCATCACTGGCAGAATCCTCCACCCCTTCAAAAACAAAACAAAAGGTCTAAAATTGGCAAAAATGGCAGATGGAAGTGATGTTGACTCACTTCTAGCATTATAAAACATGATGGTGTGAGCCAAAGAGGACACAGGAGAGCAAAAATGCTCCCCTTCTCCTCCACAGTTGTCCACCCTACTCTAAGATAGTACAGAAATAAGGCAGTTTAAACAAAAACAAGCTTTGCAAGAGAGATAAGAGCTCTCATTTGTAATCTAGGACCAGAAAACCTTTGGTATATGTAATGTTTTGGACAGTTATTCCAACAATACTTTACCCCATTGGCCAGGTTGGGTGGGACTGATGAGAGCTGTAGATCAAGAAATCAGAGTAGGAAAGGGGGAGGAATTCCTCCGCTCTTTTTGAACCACTGTATATAAAAGAGGATGTTTCATCAAGGCTCTTTGTCATTCCAAAGGACTTCAGGCTGAAGCAAAATGACACTTACTGAAATTATCTTCTCTGTGCAATAATTAAAGGTAAAAGAACCCTTTTACTGCTAGCCTCTGGGCAAGACAGAAGTGGCAGACTGCTCCATTCTGCTTCCAGGCAAACGAATTATTGGCAGAAAGAGAAACTATCATACCCAGAAAGAAAGTCCTTTCTGTGTCTCTGATTGCTCCCAGAAGATCAAATAGCAGCATCCAAAATGGGTGAGATCCCAGCAGATGGGGAAGGGCGCATGGCCTGCTCCTATGGTGTTTAATACTACCATCTTGGTATACAGGAATAAGGAGGGGAGCTTTTTGCAGCATAGAAATAAAGAAAACTATCTGCTAATAATTGTACACCAAGCTAATAAAGCATGGGTGGGGCTCATGCAGCCTTCCAGATATGGTCAGACAGCAGCTCCCAGTAGAGCCAATGATGAGGAATGCTAGGAGTTGCACTCCAACATGTCTGGAGAGTCACGTGATTCCCACCTCTGTGATAAAGGCAAAGAAGCAAGGGACAGATTTTTTTAAAAAAGAGCCAGCAAATCTCTTTGCTAGAGTTGCAAACTCCCACTGCCAAGAAAGGAAACTGGAAGCTGTGAATAGGACAGACATGCATGTCATATTCAGACCATGAAAAGAATTACCCTTTTGGGGGGAATGGCAACTTTTCAGCATTTCATATCATGCTACACGAGGCTAGCATCCACTGGGCAGTTGCTCTAACCTGGCTGACCTTCGAGGTTTTCCTTGTGCACACAATGGGGTTTTCTTCAAGCCAGCGCTTGTGCAATCTGAAACCACATCTCCCATGTGAAGACTTAATGTGATTAATAGTCACATTCTGTGTCACTGAAGAGGGGAAGAAGCCAGAAGGAGCAGACAGGGAAGAGTGGCATTTATTCACTTTACACTTTACTATCTTATGTAATTCTTAATTCATAATCTTAATTCATAAATAGGAAGAGATAGTGGTGATGAGTGTGACTAATTTAGATGGCTTTTTCCAGCACCTCCAGCAGTGTCATACAGTTTGTGGTTCCAGCAACGTCCCCAGCTGCTGGTGGACTACAGCCCTCACCACTAGCCCCCTTGGATAGGAAAGCTAGGAGGCTACAGTCCACCAAAATCTGGAAGATGTCAGGTTGGAGAAGTCTGGACATGACAGTCTGATCTTATAAGGAGCAACTTCCTTTATTCCAATATTCCTCTGTCAATGGTGGGAGAGAGGACGAAGGTTGCCAGAGTGAAAACTGGAGAGGGCTCCTGCCCCTTTAAAAGCTATGTAGAAGAGGAATTTCAGCAGGCATTGCTTTTTACCTGGTTGTGTGACACCTGCCGAAATTTCTTCTTCTGCACAACCATTACAGGGACACAGCAGCCCCGTTCAGATTTCAATCTGGCAACCCCAGAGGGGCTTGGATATGCAGCCTTAGGATGGTGGTGCTGTGTGCTCCTGTGAGGCAAGGGGCTATGCTGATGGTGGTAGGTACCACAGCTAACACTTGTTAGTACTGCAGAAAAGGAGGCATGGTAAACCTCTTTTGAATGCCTTTTACCATGAAAAGCCCTATGATGAAACAATCCAAAATGAAACAAGAGATAGCACCAGAAGACGAAACTCCCAACTCAGATGGCACTCAGTGAGCTTCTGGAGTACAACAGAAGACAACTATGAGTGGCACTGTGGCTAATGATGCAACTCAACTCAAGCTGAAAGGATGTTCAGCTGTTGCCATGTTCAGAGGTAAAAGGAAAGTGAAAAGTTGCAGAACACATATTATAGAAACATGGAATGTGAGAAGCATGAACCAGGGAAGCTAGACATACTAAAACAAGAAATGGAGCACATAAACATTACAATACTTGGGGTGAGCGAGCTAAAGTGGACAGGAATGGGGCATTGTGAGACTGATAATTACAGCGTTTAAAAACCTGAGAAGAAATGAGGTGGCATTAATAATTGACATTAACAATGAGGAGAGATGTAGAAAAAGCAGTCAAGCAACATATGCAAAACCTGACCAAACAATATCAATAACACTTCAGGAAAAGACTATCAATATAACCCATAATCCAAGTTTATGCTCCAACTACAAAGGCAGAAAGAAGAAGAAATTGAAAGATTTCATGCAGGAGTCTACGGGGAAATTAATCACACATCAAAACAGGACTTGTTATTATTCATAGGCAATGCAAAAGTAGGAAAGAGCAGAATCAAAGACTGTAAGAAAATTTGGCCTGTGTCGTCCCCAGGTGGGAGGAAGCAATTTGCATATGTTAAGCTGGCCTGTGTGATGTCCTGTTGTTAAATGGAATATGCCCCAGCTGTTGAGTTGTTAGTCAGGGGATATGCATAACAGTGCGTTAAGTACGTTAGCCATCTATTGTATTGTTTCTTCTACACAAGTATATATACTCTGTCTCACTTCCATGCCACCAGATTCTCTGAAGATGCCAGCCACAGATGCAGGAGACGCATCAGGAGAAAATACTACTAGAACACGGCCTCAAAGCCCAGAAAACCCACAACAACCTATGGATTCTGGCTGTGAAAGCCTTCAACTTTACATAACCTAAACTAACATAACATGAACATAAACATAGACATAAACTTCCTCCCTAGTCCTAACTGGAGTTTTTGTCTTATTGTTACAAATTTCCATCCCATAAATCACAAATCTTTATTATACAATTTACTCTAACTTAATTTCCTCTTGTTAAAAAAAGAAAAAAAGAAAACTCTAACAACAAAGAGAGGTCTAAAAAAATATCAAGGAAAACACTCCCATACCTAACCATCTTATATTCCAATTATTCCACTATAATATCGCTCCACTTCTGTTTGAGGAAGATTTTGATAGGTCGCCATTCTTTAAGTACCTTTTCTGACTTCCCCTTAATATGTTGCAAAAGTTCATCCATCATCATCATATCTAAGATTTTATACAGCCATGTTTCCAAGTCTGGGGTCTCCGGACTTTTCCAAATTTTTGCTACTGCTATCCTAGTGGCCGTGATCATATATAGTACTATTCTCCAATGCTCCTTTATTGCTGTTGTTCTTTCATGATATTTAAAAGAAATATTTCAGGCTTCATAGGTATTATAGTTGATGACATCTGTGACATCACTATCCTTACTTTATTCCAAAAATCCTTAATATGTTGGCATAACCACCAGACATGGAAAAATGATCCAACTTCTCATTGGCATTTCCAACACTTATTATTGCCTGTCTTATAATTTTTTTCTAATTTCACAGGAGTGGAATGCCATTGGTAAAACATTTTATAGTAATTTTCTTTTAGATGCTGGGAGGCTGTGAATAAGTTTGTTTTCTTCCATGAACCTTCCCAACCCTCAAATTTAATTTCGTGTCCTATATTCCTTGCCCATATAATCATAATCTCTTTTACCTCCTCCTCCCACAGGCTCATTCGAATTAAGAATTTATATATTTTAGAAGTCTTACGTTGAGGGTTTTCAAATACAATTTTTTCAAACTCATTATATTGTTGAGAAAAATCAAATCCTTCTAATTTATAATCCTTTCTGAATCTGTCTGTTAATTGTATATGCAGAAACCAATTACACTTAAAACCCAATTGTAAAAGTTCTTCCCTTGATTTTATTTGTATTTTGTCCTGTTTTTCTTGGGTAAGAAGAGTTTTGTATGTTAGTCAATTATTATTACCATCAAATTTTTTCCCAAGAAAGGCTTCTTGTGGAGAAATCCACCACGGGATCTTATTAAAAAAATTGTTTTTATAATTTAACCAAATTCTAAGAATTGATCTCCAAACCTAATGGTTTAGAAATTCTTTGTCAGTGTTTGCTTTGTTATATCACATATATCACATATCACATATCAGACTGAAGCTGAATCCAGATAAGACGGAGGTACTTGCTATTAAGGGCCCTAGCCCAGGTATGGAGGTTTGTCAACCAGTTCTAGACGGGGTCACACTTCCCCTGAAAGACTGTGTCCGCAGCTTGGGCTGCTCCTGGACTCGCCACTTCAGATGACAGCTCAAATAGACGCGGTGGCCAGGAGTGCCTGTTATCAGCTTCGGCTGATACGCCGGCTGCGCCCCTTCCTGGAGCAGGAACACCTAAAAACAGTGGTGCATGCGCTGGTAACTTCACGGCTTGACTTCTGTAATGCGCTCTACGTAGGGCTACCCATGCAGTTAGTCTGGAAACTTCAACTAGTTCAGAATATGGCAGCCAGGGTGGTCACTGGTAGACCTAAAACTGACCACATAACACAATTCTGAAGTCTTTACATTGGCTGCCTATTAGTTTCCGGGCACAGTACAAGGTGTTGGTTCTTATCTTTAAAGCCCTTCATGGCTTGGGGCCAGCCTACCCGCGGGATTGCCTTCTCCCATATAATTCGCCCCACACACTAAGGTCCTCTGGGAGGAATTTACTGCAGCCGGTCAGAACTAGGTTGGCTGCGGTTACCCAGAGGACCTTTTCTTCTGTCGCTCCCAAGTTATGGAATGGCCTGCCGGAGGAGACCCGGCATATTACCAGTCTTGACTGCTTTAAAAAAGCAGTCAAGACTGTTCTCTTCCGACAGGCCTTCCCAGACTAGTACTTCCACCGCCTCCCACCAACTGTCTTGTTGTTCTTTTAATAGTTGATTGTTTTTACAGTAATTGTTAATTGTTGTGTGTTTTAGGGGGTTGGTTTTAGGTGGGTTGGTGGGTAGGGAGGATTGGGTACGTTTTTAATGTTTTTAATGTTTTCAATGTAATTAATGTATTATTGTTGTTCACTGCCTCGATCCATGGGAGAGGCGGGATAGAAATAAATATCATCATCATCATCATCATCATCATCATCATCATATGCATGCCAATCGAACCTTATGTCAGCACCTTCTAACATCAAAATTCTTTCATTATTCAGTGTTATCCACTCTGTCAACCAGGTCAAAGCATTTGCATGATAATATGATTTCAAATCTGGAAGACTGCAACCTCTACAGATTTCAGATCTATCAAATAGTTCCATCTTATTCTTGGTCTTTTCTTTGCCCATAAGAATTTTGTCAGTTTTCTGCGCCAATTTACAAAAGGTTTATTGTTGGTTATAATTGGTAAATTTTGAAACAAGAAATTCATCCTGGGTAATATGTTCATTTTCACCACTGCCATCCTACCAAATAAAGTTACCTGTAATCTAGAATATCTATCTAGGTCCTCTTTAATTCCTTTCCAGGTCTTTGTGTAATTATTTTTGAAAAGGTTAGAGCTCTGTTTTGTTGTTCAAATTCCCAAATACTTAATCTTCCTCACCACTTTAAAACCTGATTCGTCCGTAAGTTCCTTTTCCTCCTCACTCCTCAAATTTTTTGTTAGAATCTTTTTTCCTTGTTGATTTTAAACCCAGCAGCCTCACCAAATTCTTTCAATGTATTCAATAACCTATCTATATTCTCTGCTGGATTTCCTAAATATATTACCAGATCATCCACGAAAGCATTGAGTTTATATATTTGATTTTGAATTTTTACTCCCTCAATCCCCAGGTCTGATCTTATACCTCTATTCAGCACCTCTAACACAATAATAATAATGGGGAGAGGGGACACCCCTGGCATGTGTGCCTTTCTTAAGATCCAAATACTTCATTTTTTCACTATTGATAATTACCTGGCCCTTTTGTTGAGTGTATATTTTCTCAATCCATTTAATACAATTTTCTCCAAAATTCATTCTTTTTGATAGCTCTTTCATAAATACCCAATGTACCTTATCAAAGGCCTTTTCCACATCTAAAAATAGCATAGCCAGTTTCTTCTAATTGCATTTTTCAAAATACTCCAGCATATTTAATGCTCTCCTAATATTATTTCTTAAATACCTTTTCGGAATAAATCCATTTTGATTTTCATGTATAATTTCCTGCAAAATATTTTTAAGTCTATCTGCCAAAATTGAAGAAAAAAATTATAATCAGTATTCAGTAAGGAAATTGGACTATAATTGCTGGGTTGAGATAAGTCTTTCTCTTCTTTAGGGATCAAAATTATATTAGCATACATCCATGATGCTGGGAATCTTTCCTTTTTTTTAATTAGATTAAAAGTTTTCTGAAGACATAACATCAGTTCCTCTTCAAATATTTTGTAATATAATGCGGTAAAACTGTCTGGGTCAGGAGCTTTAGAAACTTCCAGCTTTTTAATTGCATGTGATATTTCCAATGGGGTAATAGGAGCATCTACAGCTTTTCTATGGTCATCTGTAACTCGAAGAATATTTTGTCTCTCCAAGTAGGAGTTGATACCTATATCCTTTGAGTATGACTCATGTCCTGATGTAATTCCAAATAGTATTTATAAAAAAATTTTTTTCTGATCAACGATTTTATCACCATTATGTTGTATCTCTAAAATCTATTTCTTTTCCTTTTCTTTCCTTAGTTTGTAACCTAAGCATTTACCTGGTTTACTAGCATGCTCAAAAATTCTCATTCTACAAGCTTTTAATTTCTTCTCTATTTCTTGCATATGTTCTCTTTCCAAACTTTTTTGTAATCTTTTAATCTCATCATTAATTCTTTTATCATCTGGGGATTCTTTTAATTCATCTTCTTTACTTTTAGTCTTTCCTAAAATTTCTTGAGTCTGCTCCATTTTCTTTCTTTTTGTCTCGGCCCCCCCACTTAATAAAATACCCTCTTATTAATGCCTTCCCAGCATCCCAGATTATTTTCATAGGAGAATCTTCCATGGTATTCTCTTTAAAATAGTACTTTAATATTTCCTTAGCTTTGTTAACATATTTGTCATTCCTTAACAGATAGTCATTTAATCTCCAATTAAACTCCCATCTTCTTGTATTCAATTCCAATTGTATCGGATTATGTTCTGACGTCACCTTTATAGTATTTCCATTTTCTTTATTTTTGTGCACATTTTTTAGGCAACAGAAATATGTCTATTCTAGACATGGATCTGTGTCTCTCTGAATAATATAGTGCCTCTCCTCACTGTATTTGTACCTCCATACATCTATAAGTGAAAAGTCATCTCATAATCAAAAAAAGCTCTTAGGAAGTTTCCCTTGATTTTTCTTAATTTCTTTTGTCGAGAATTTGTCTTCTAATGGGTTATTCACCCCATTCATATCCCCTAAAATTAATAAATTTTCTTGGTTTCTTTCACTACTATATTTAAGTAAGTTCTTTGTAATTTTTTCAAAGAATTTATCTTTCCCATCTATAGTGGAATAAATTCCCACTACTAATAATTTATAATCTATAAGACTGACCTCTATTCCTAAGTAGTAGCCCTCTAGATCACTAAATATCACTTCAGCCTCAAATTTAGAATTAACATACACTACCAGTCCTCTCTTTTTCTTATGATAAGTTGCCATGTAATAACTTCCTAACCTGGGATTTCATAAAAAAAATTATGTCCCTATTCTTCATATGAATTTCTTACAAACAGATTATATCCAAATTTCTTTTTTCTAAATAATGAAACACATGTTTTCTCTTAACTGTATTGTTTATTCCTCTAATAGTCAAGACAAAAACTTAATTACCATCTAATAGGGGGGCACTAAACAATTATTCAGGGTCTTCCTCAGTTGCTTCTTCTTCTGTTTCCTGATCTATATCTTCTATGTCTTTGTCTAACTCTTCTGACAATCCTTGTTAAATACATCTCCAGCTGAGGAAGCTTGTTCGTCTTTGTCTTCCTTTGGTTTTGTTGTCTGGTTTGTTTGATCTGTTGTCACATGAGGTCTTTGTATATCCTTCTTTAATTTCTCCAAAGCCAGTTTAATTCTGTCCACAGATGTTATGTTATACCTTTTCTGACAGAAACTAAAGAAGAGACCTTCTACTCTATTCTACCTAAAACTGATATAGTTCTTAAGGAGGAATTGTGTCAGAAATTTATAATTTTGTCTTTGTTTAAGGATTTGGATGGGAACATCTTCATAGATTTTAACATGCTTACCATCTATAACCAATGCTTCTCTGTAATTTTTTTGAGGTATAATATCCTTAGTCCTCAGTTTAATGAAGGATATGACCACATCTCATGGAAGGTTCTTACCTCTCGCTGTTCTGGAATTAACACAAAAAGTCCTGTCTGTCTCTTCCTCTAACTGTGCCAAAGGTAGATTCACATAGTTAGCCAAGGCTGTTAAAATTTTCATTCAGATACTCTCTGCTTGCACTTCTGGCACACCTCTCAGTTTCAAACAACATTTTCTATTTTTCAATTCCAGAACAGTTACTGCGAAAGTTGTTTGGTCTTGAATTTCACTTACTTGTCTAGTTGTATCTTCTGTCTCTTTTAACTTATCATGCACATTTCCCATGTCTTTTTTTCAATGTGGTTACATCTTTGGTTAATGCATCCATTCTCTTCCCCAAGCAATCTAGTTCTCTTTTGAAGTCATTTCCTATCTAGTGTCTTTTAACTCCTGTCTTATTTCTGCTTTGAAGCTTCTCAGTTCCTCCAAAATTTGGAGAGTCACATCCACAGACTTAGTAGATGGTTCTACCAGTTTTGTAGAAAATTCTACTGATGGCCTTCTGTTGGTAGTTGTTTGGGTCAGAGCTTAAGTAGCTGTAATAGCAGCTTTCCTTACCCCAGTGACAATTTTCAAATAAATTCCTTGAAATTGAGTTTTGATAAAGGACAAATTTTTACCGTTTGCCAACAGGTGGCACTCTAATATCAATTTACTGTTACAACTATTTATTCAATTATCAAGTCTTAGTAGTGCTGTTTACTTCCCTGAAGGAATCAGCTGACCGGTGAAATATAAATATCTCATCAGACAGCTTCACCTCAAGGTTCCCAAGCAGGAGGAAGAAAAAAAAAAAGCTCAATCACAAATGTTGATCAAGCAGCTGAAAAATACTGCTTAAAAAAATCTATATGTAGTCTTTATGGGGAGAGTCACAGGAAAAGGATAGGAAAGACTCAGAAGTCACATTTCTCTAAATCTAACAATCCTAACTTAATCCTCTTTTTATTCTCCCTCCTCACTTCCCTCTTAATAGATGCCTCTTTCAGTTAAACAATCAATTTAAACTCAAATAACGGTAAATCAATTCACTTACATCAGTCTAGTTATCTCACTATTCCAGCTATCCAGTTATCTCATTCAATAAATATAAAATAAGATTATATTTATATCCAGTTACTCACTATATCTCCTAACAATATTCCTAGCAGTTGTCTAAATTAATTATCAGAATTATTAGAATTAGAATTATTGCCACTAAATTATTATATGAATTTGATAATAATACTATACAAATTTAATAAACCTTCTAGTTAACAATGTTATTATTTCTTTCACATCCAAATGTACCCACAAGCACTTTGACACTTTAACAGTTCTCTACAATGGCACTTAGATATCACCAACACTTCCTAAGTATACTTCTTAATGAGTAATTAATTATTTTTGTATACCTTAATAATTGACATTAATTAACAGCTATGTAGATGAATTGTAATCAATATAAAAAACCCAAAGAACACTAGAAATTTAAGTAGGCAATTTAAATAGGAACTTATAATAGACCATCTGTAATTAATGCTAAAATCCCCAATATGGACACTTTAAATAGTTAATCAATTGCAACCTGAGGGGTTTGAAAGAATTAAATCACTCTGCTGTCCCCTCGTGGTTTTCTTCCTTTTTTAAAAACAAATAAATATTTTTTAAATCTTTGTATCCAGACTTCTTCTAATTGTTCTCTGTTATGACTTGTCTCTTAACTTCTTTTCTCTAGTCCCCAACATCGATGTTTTCTCTTTTCTCCTCCTCGTCTCAAGGTTTCCCTTCAAGGACACTTTTCGAAACCACTTTCACCTTTAGCTGCTATTACCAGCCTTAGTTTCCAATTTGATTATCTCTCTTATTTATAACTATTTAATGTCTCTAAACATCAATTTAATTAATGTATTCTTCCTCATCCTCCACTATCTTCCTGATTTTAATTGTAATAGTTTCAATTACAATGTATTATTTGTTCAATAAAATCCAGCACAGTCTGGTTATTCTAGTCTTCTCCTATCACTGCACCTCACCGTAGCTGATCACCACTCCTCACTGTAGCGATAGTGTGTTGTTAGATCAACATACATCAACTATATCCTGCAATATTTATTATCTAGACTTGCCGATCCATGATATAACAAATCAGGTCCAAAAAGCCTAAAAAAAAAACTTAGTCAAGTCTGGTAAAAAGTTTAACTCACTCTGGGGCAGCTCTGTAAATTAAGCAAATGTTCTTTCTCTTCTGATTTGACATTCCAGCCCTGTCTCCCTTCTCTCACCTCCATCTTTTATAAAGGGGATGTGTCTCATCTCTTGCCAGATCCATTTCAATATTGGTTGTCATGGAATTAAATCTCTCTCCAGCTAGGGTAGGAAACTCGGATTTTACACTGAAATTTGATAGTAGCTTAACAAGCCTTGAGACACAGCTTCCACTGTTGTAAGCAGCTGCTTATCAGTGACCGTGGTGGCTCTGTGACCTCATTGTTGTCTTCTCCATCCTCTGCCACACCAAACTTCAGTAGGCATAAGAACTAGACCACGGAACCAGGTCCACTTCGAGCCGTCTCCGTTCCCCCCTTACCGGGGGGAAATTGACTAACTCGTGATGTCTCAGAGTTGGTTAAATTGCCGGCAACCGCAGCTCAGCAGGGGAACAACCCTGCATTGCTGCTTGTCACCACACCATCAAGACCGGAAGTCAGAAATCAAAGGGAAATTTAAACCAAGAGTGGGGATGCTATATATGACCAGGAAGAGGTACTACGGATCACACTGCAAACATGCTTTAGATAATGGAGCACATCAAAGAATATTAGAAGAAAGTCACCTTGTGCTGCATAGATTATATCAAAGCTTTGCTTGTGTAGATCATGAAAAACTTTGGATTACTCTTAAAGAAATGGGTATGCCACAAAATTTGATTATTCTGATGTGTAACCTGTACCCAGGATAACAGGCTATCATAAGGACAGAATATAGAGAAATTGAATTGTTTCCAATTGTCAAGAGAGTCAGGCAAGGCTACATTTTATAGTCCTGTCTATTTAAACCATATGCTGAATATATTGCATGTAAAGCAGGATTGACTCATAGGAAGGAGGTGTGAAAATTGGAGAAAGGAACATCAACAACTTATGATATGTAGATGACACCATATTATTAGCAGAAAATAAAAAAGACTTGGAAGGATTGGTGATGAAAGTCAAGGAAGAAAGTGCAAAGGGAAATTTACAGTTGAACATTAAGAAAACAAAAACAATGATCACAGGTGATTGACACAAATTTAATGCAGGCAATGAAAACATTGATACACAGTGGCCCTTTCCTTACCGCGCCCTCTGCACGCACTGATATGATATCACACAAAATGTCACATCCCGTTATAGTCTATGAATGAAGTGGACATGTGCATGTTGCATCCACTGACTATAATGGGACATGATGCTTTGTGGTTTTTTTTGTTTTGCACAGCAGTTCCTGGAACAGAACCCCCACATGTACGGAAGGTACTCTGTAGTTCAAGATTTTCCATACACTGGCTCAATAATTAATTAGAATGGAAATTGCAGTCAGGAAATCAGAAGAAGACTAGGGTTTGGAAGGGTGGCTATGAAAGAACTAGACAAGAACCTGAAGTGTAAAGATGTATCATTGAATACTAAAGCTAGGATTGTTCATGCCATCATATTTCTAACTTCTGGAAATGGTAATGAAAGCTAGACAGTGAAGAAAGCTGGTAGGAAGAACATCAACTCATTTGAAATGTGGTGCTGGAGAAGAGTTTTATGGATACTGTGGACTGTTAAAAGACACATACATGGTTCCTAGAGTAAATCAAGCCTGAATTCTCTCTAGAAGCCAAGATGCTTAAGCTAAGATTGTTGTACTTTGGCCATATCATGAGAAGACATGACTTGCTAGAAAAGGCAGTAACACTTGGTAAAGTAGAAGGCAGTAGGAAAAGAGGAAGACTGCATTAGGGGAGAATAGCTGCAATAAAGGATGCCATGGCCCAGGTCTGCAAGACCTGAGCAGAGTTGTTGATGCTAAGGTGACTTAGAGGTCTCCCGTTGATAGGGTTACCATTAATCAAAGTCAGCTTGATGGCAGTTAAAAAAAAAATATGTACAGTTTTAAGCCTTTCCCCTCAACTAACTAGTTTGTTACATGATGTTGACCCAGAAGGCTAAATCATGGCTTTGGATCTAGATGCTTTCAAGAGATGCAGCTTTCAACTTGGAATACTATTTTGTTTTATTTTTTGTGGTTGCTGAAGAGAACACCAGCAAAACAGCATTGAACAGTTTTCTGTTTTACCAGAGAACAAAATCTGCTGACAATCCCTTGTGAGGTAACTGATGACATATGAATGAATGGCTAACTCTATAACTCAGGCCTAACTGAACAAAGCCTCCACATCCAACAACAGTATTCCTCTGAGTACCAGCTGCTCAAAGCAAGCAGTTGATGCCAGAGACAGCTGGTATGATCCTACACAACAAGTCACAGGACTAGATACTAATTCAATACAGACAACACACACCAGCATGGCAGAGAAGCAAAATGGCCTGTGGCGCTGTATGGTCTTAATGTGGGCACAGAAGCACTTTTTCCAGTTCTGGTGTGGACAGAAGATAAACTGGGATCTCATGATCACTTGAGGTAGATCAGCATGGAGTCTGAATTTCCAACAGCTGAACTATAGGAAAAATAATATCCCACATCTAATCCAAGGTACCCAGATCGCAGGAGCATATTGGACAGGAAGAGTCCTGATTATATTCTTTGGTCCCATTCCTAGACCATGTTGATCATAACATTAGTACAAATATCTCCTCCTCAACCATGCCTCAATTTGTGGAAGGATGTTATTACTGACTAATTTATTCCATATGCCCTCCATTTATTGTCTCATTTTTAATTGTAAAGAGGTACACCATTGGATCTGTATTGTGTCCCATTGGAAACTGTTAATAACCTGGTTGTAGTGGATATAGCTGGACTGTGTAATGGTTTAAGAGTTGGACTACAGCCCTGGGGAGTAGAGTTTGATTCCTGGCTTGGCCATGGAAACCCACTGGATGACCTTGGGCACATCACACACACTCAGACCCAGAAAACCACGTGGTATGTTTGGCTTAGGATTGCCATAAGTTGAAAGTGATTTGAAGGCACACAACAAGTGGAAATTTTATACAATAAAAGTTTTTTAAAAAAAATATGAAGAGAAAAGTAAGCATGGTGGAAATAAGGTTGTCATTTCAAGACTATCCCATGTTCTGAGATTTCAGGGCCAGAACCCATGATATAGCAATGACCCCTTGTCACATCATAGGAGGTGAGCCCTGGTGATGGTACAAAAGGCAATCTACAGTTGCAGAGAGTATGCCAGGCTAACAAATATCTAACACGTTAGGAAAATATATATATGCACACATTTTTCAAAGCAATGCTCTTACCCTGAAATTCTTTCACCCTGCCCTGAGGACTGAAGAAAAGCTGAGCCCTGAGACACAAGGCTAGGCCCTGGGAGCTGGGGACCCTAGTGGGAAATAGTAGGATATTGGTATGTGAAAGGATTTGTATATGAGCTCCAGTTCTGGGACCTACAATAAACTCCTGGATTGAACATGTGCTCAGAAACACCTCAGTTTGCCCTTCTACAGCCACCTTGGGATTTTGGTGAGAAAGAAAACAAATTCCACATGCCTGAATTCTGCTCAAACTGGTCATAGAATTGCTAGCGAACTGTTATGCAGGTTTCAGATGGAATGGGACTATAGATGAATGACAGAGCACATTTATGCAAAAGTTTCAATATCTGGTTTTTTCTTGGAAAAATCTCCTTTGAAAAGCTGTTGCCAGTCAGGATAGGAGAGTCAGATGGATCAATGGTTAGATGTAGTGTAAGGCAGCTTTATATATTTATATGTATATGGATGGGAACTTTTGACCCTCTGGATGTTTTGGATTTCTGCATCGGCTTGCATGGCCAGTGGTAAAGGACTGTGAGAGCTGGAGTCCATAACATACAGCAGGGAGGTCCAAATATCTCCCCCCGGGTAGACATTCCCAATTTCCCTGTTACCAATCAACCTATGAATCATATTAATTGCTTACCTGCTTAATGTGCTGCCAGACTGCCAGTAGGTAGGCGTTCTACTAAGAGCAGCACCAAGGTAGCCTGGCAACAGCTCCCAAGCAATCTTCATACTACAGTCATGTATTTTCATAAATTTGATCCCACCTGCATTAATTGAGATGAATACTAAAAGCAATGTTTTGTTCAGAGGTTGTTTTTTAAGCTTCAGAATTAGAACTACAGACCCAGATGTTTGAGAACTACAGCATAAAAAAAATCTCAGGATCTTCCTTTGGTTCTCTACCACCACCTTTCTTCATCTGAATGGGTGCTTGGATTTGCAAAGAGCAGCAGCTTTAGCAAATTAGAAATAGGAGTTTCAAAATCAACAGTGGGGTCAGTTGAATCCCATGGGCATCCACTGTGCCCGGCTGGTGGCCTGCAGGTTCCAAGATATAATTGCTGAGTGTCATATATATCATTTGCAGATCTTAAGAAGCCACATCCATATTTCCATCAGCATTTTACAATAGAGTTAGAAACTTAAAAAAAAAAAACTTTCCCATTTTATGCCTTCAAATAGCAGATTGATCTGCAGACATTAGCAGTGTGATAATGTGCATCTCCATACTGTGAAAAGTTTTTGCCTGCTGAGTTCTACAGACCAAGCTGATGTGAAAGGCAGAAAGGCAGGTGAGATGGTGCTTTTTTGTGTTTTGTTTTTCCAGACAACTGACAATGCTGTGTTATTAGGTTGTATCCAGATTGGCCATTCTGTGAATGGAAGGGCTCTTTCTATTCATGGTAAGCCCCAGGATCCAGCTGGAAGAAGATGGCAGGTGGGAGTCAATCTCCCCACAACTGCATCCCAGATGCTTTTCAAGAAGGACAGGGAGCTAAAGGAGGAAGAAGGAATCAGCAAAGAGATTCACCATTCTGTTAATTTGGAATGGATCTAAGCTGTTGTAGTTCCAGGGTGGGGACAGGGAGAATCACTGCAGCTTGTCCTTCATTCTAGCTTGCCAACTGATGGCCAAGATTGAGATATCACACAGTTTGCTATTTATACTTTTTCTTACCCCTTGAAAACAGAATACTCAAGCTGGGGCACACATTTTAACCACAGAATGTCATCTCGAATGCACACAGCAACTGAAATTACAGTGTTTCACTCTTCAATAAGGACAGCCAACAGATACATTTTTGTGGTGTGGTTTACATATTTCCCAAATCATCCTGAAGGCCATCCCCCAGGTTCATACTTGAAACACAGCAGGTTGTCTAGGATGTGCACACCAATATTTGATCCAAAGGGTCCTGTGTCCAGGTGTGGGGGAAAGGAGGAATTTTTCTCCTGCTCAATGCTGTCTCCTGCCCTCGAGTAGCTTCTGGAAGCTTCTCACTTTTCTCCCCATCTGGTCTTGCTGATTGCACAATGATCTCTTGTGATTTCTGATGTCCTTCTGGGATGTTGACCCCCAATAAATGTAACTTAAATCTGACACTTCATTAACTCCTTGTTTACCGGGAGAGAGAACTATTCCCCTTCAGCTATGTTGTCTGGATAATGGGAAGAGCCCATTATCATACCAGATCATGTTGTATTGTGCATTTTCCTTCCTTCCTTTGTTGAAAAATGGGAGTGGAAGACAAACTGGTACTCATGGTAGCTCAGGTCCCAAGTGCTTCAGACAACAGATTCTGATGCTGAAGAACATCATTCAGATAGCTGAGCCACAAGCAAAAAGGGCACACGGAAACATCCCAGAACAAAGCCAGGAACACTTCTTGTTGCTCAGGCAAAATCTCAGTCCAGGCATAAAGCCTTTACTTAGTCCTTCCCCCGTAGAAAGGCCCAATCACCTGGCTGGGTGGATGGAGATATTTCAAGCTGCAGTTCTGATAGTGCCTGGCAGGAAGCAGCTGCTCACAGAACTTGAGGTCCTGGTTTCTAGTCAAGAGGACTCTGCCTTTGGGTGGCTGGACACTCACCTGAGAAATACTTTGTAGGATGGAATCTATGGAAGATGTTTCAGCACCTGCCTGCTCTTGCCCGCCCAGACTAGGAATTAGAATCCAGAGCTTGAGGTTGTTCCTTTTAGATGACAAGGACCTCAGTGGTCCTACAGGCTGAGAGAATCACGAGGTGTTATCCAAAACATTTTCAATCTATGCTAGAATCCCAAGCTCTGTTCTGTTGTCATTCTCCTAGGATACTCAAAATCCTAGCAAGATACTCAACATCCCACCCAGAGATAGCTGGAAGACACTCAGCAACACCAGTGTGCCAGATTCCTGAACCAAAGCACTGTCTTTCTCTATAAAGTCTGCCCAAATGTCCAGTGAATGATGGGCCCAGACACTGGTAATTTGGATTCTTTGTTTTTTACTTACTTAGCACATTCATAACCCACTGCTACATATACCAAGGAGTGGGGAACTGGTTCAGGACAAAGGCTGGCTCTCCATCCCTGCTATCCCTCATGAGCTGAATGACATCCACGTGCAGTTCATGAGGTTCAGTCCATAATTGCCCCGTGAAATACCATTTTGTGGCTCTGCATGGCAGGCCTCAGAATGCTAGCAGGAAACAAAACAGGTCCCACAAGCTCAAAGTCATAGGCTTAACCATTCTAGCCCTGGGATCTGGGAGCTGTTTTCCAAAAGAGTAATTTGTCCAAGCACTGCACTTCACCAGCTAGGTCAGTTGCTGGGGAGCCTAGTGCTCTTGAAGCCAAAAGCTGCAGTCTGAGGGTTGTTTTTTTTTAAATGTCTGCAGCCTGTGTTTAGATGTTTTTGCTTTTGTTGAATTTATCTGATTGCTAATGGGGGAAAAAACAACACAGAAAGCCTTCAGAGAGACCGGGAAGCCACTTTGAAAATGTGTTGAGGAATGTAGAAGCCAGAGTACACAGGTAAAGGGATTGTTTTCCAATCTAATGTAAACATCTAAGTCCTTGTGTATTGGTTGCACACAATGGTTATACAATGTGAGGAAGTTTCCTTGTGACTCTGACAAGCTGAGCAATGGAGTTAAGACACATGGGGGGGCATGCTTAGCCCTGCTTGTCATTTACCAAAATACATCTACAATCCCAGGGAAGAAAGCATATATAAATCCTTAGCCTTATTTGTTTTATGGCATCCGGTAATATGATGACAGCACATGTTCATTTTGGGACAGAGCTTTGCTGTATGTGATTGTTCCCACACTGCAAGGGTACACTGAATGGAAAGAATTTCACTTGGCAATGAACAATACCTCCATTTTACAGGCGGCAACCTGACAGAAGGGCGAAGTTACTGACTCACCACAATTGTTCACATAAAGGTCCCCTGGCAATTAAGTTGCCACCTGACCACAAAAAAAAGCACAAAAATTCACTCTTCAGCCTCAGAAAAACTGATGCACAGAAAGCAGTAAGTGAAGTATGGCTCATCCTTTTATTGAAGCCTCACTGCCAGGAGCCAGTTTAAAAGCTGGCAATCCCACCTGCAGAAAGGGCAGCAGAAACACTACATGTATTTTTTTTTAAAAAATCAATGTATACTCCACTTTTCCTCTAAGGAGATCAAGATGACATGCTTATGTTCAGACAGCCTTTAGAGGTGGAAACCCATGTTTTTCCATCAGAGACTAGGAGGTATAAACATGCAGCTCTCCTGCTGAGCACACAAAAATTTAAAAGGCAGCTGGGTAAGGGGGAATGCTGGGCATCAGGGCTCACTTAAACATCCATGTCTTTCCCCTCAGGCTCTGGCCCTGTGCATGAGCTGGAAAATCCAGAGGGCTGAATCAGGAGTGAGCAGCAGGCAGCTCATGTGCCATATGTGACCCTATGAAGGCTTCTGCCAATCCCACCTACTACCACCGTGAGGGTTTCTGCCTATTCCACCCACTGCCAACAAATGTGAGGGCTTCCCCTTATCCCCACTTCTGCCACTAGTATGAGGACCTTCTCCTGTCCCACCACTTTGGCATCAAATGCAGAGACCTTCTAGATGCCCTTGTGGTTCCTGTGCAAGACTGTATCAATGTAATCCCACCACCACCTTTGAATAACTGTTGCCACCACAGGCACCATGTGTCTGAACTCAAGCTTTCTGATATTCCTTTTGTAGCATTCCCAGCACAAGTGTATAATAAAAAGTGATTTAGTAAAAACAAGTTGAACACTGATGACTACTTACTTAACACACCTACATTCTGATACTAACTTTAACTCACATGTCTCACTCATTTTCCAGACACTGACACTCATTTCTCTCACTCTCTAAGTTATAACCTATGATCCTGACCAACTCTTCTTAACATCTGTAATTTCTCATCCTCACCCTGACAGACTCCCAATCCAATCCCAACCTTACAGACTCAACTCTCATTTTGATGGACACCCCCCTAGCTTTTTAAGTATCTCCTCAATGTTCAGCCAACCACCAGTTGCTCCTAACATTCCATTCTCTCACACTCCCAACAAATCCTTACCTTAAATTATCTAATTAATGCAATAACATTTCCCCTCCCCCAAATCCACATCACAGACACCTGAGTCTAATTTTGCATCCCTTGCCTCAAAAAAGCTGAATTTGCAGTGGAAAGGGCAGTGAAAAAGAGAGTGAGAAGCCACACTTTTCTTTGGAAACAAAGTCTGTGGGGAGCGTGTACCTTGTTTTCAAAGGAAAATCTGGGTTTCCATCCCCACCTTTTTTTGTTACTTTGCCACCAAAACAAGTGATGGCACAGTGCAATGCCCTGGGAGGAGGCTAAGATGGCCACCAATCTGGAATGGGTCAGGGTGACTGGTCCAGGGTTACCTGGTGAGTTTCATGGTGAAAGGTGGAGGTAAATCTGCATTTTCCATTGTCCTAGCTGAACATCTGATGTGTCTGGAGTCTAATGGCAACACTACACTAGACAGAAGCAAAGACTCTTCATGTTAACAAAGATACAAGAAAGCCTACCACAGAGACAATCAAACATATTAGCCCCATTTAATGGTTATCCAAGAGTATGTACCTGAACATGCAAACATGAATAGGGCTGCACAAACAGTTCAGGGTCTCAGCCTGTATGCACAGCTGTACACAGAGTGCCCCCTTCTCTAAGAGATGTTCATGCTATAAATATGGAAACTTCAGAAG
The DNA here is from genome assembly GCA_948472985.1 of Iguana delicatissima. Lineage (NCBI taxonomy): Eukaryota > Metazoa > Chordata > Lepidosauria > Squamata > Iguanidae > Iguana > Iguana delicatissima. The sequence continues at coordinate 135,131 of CAOKZL010002990.1, forward strand.
GACGATATGATGTGTGAGGTGAGGGATTTGCCTATTCAGGGTGGCCCCTCCTCCATGTATAATTAAATAACACCTGAATAGGGCTATAAACAGAAAAATACCCCCCAATACTTACAAGTCAGCCTCTGGTATCGGTTAATGTTAAGGAACATGGGTGACTTACACTGTATTTTACCTGGGCCAAGCCACTGATCCAATCCATTTTGGTATTTGATGTGCAAATGCACAAATCCACTTGCAAACATATAGGCACACCCACACATCCAAACATTCACCCATGCACACTTGGAAATACATACAGTAGGTATTAAGTTGTATAACAACCATATTCAGATGGTACAACAGAACCATGCGCCTGGGGTACAATTTAGATTGGGGAAGAACATAATGAACATCCAAGATGTTGATAGTTCTTAAATTTTTACCTTAAATGTGGTTATATTAACTCATCCCCAGGCTTAGTGAGGGCAGCAGACAAGGCAGAATGGCATCATTGGCTTTTTCCTTGCAGCCTAACTAAACAAAGTACATTCAGCTATTGAAAACACTTGGGAAGCTAGGGGGGATGGAGACTTTGAGCAGCAGGAGACAGGAGATTTCCTACACAATAGCTTTTAAGCAACCTACCTGAGCAACAGGACATAGCTTAGAAATTAAGCAGGATATCCTTAAGCTCCACAACTCTTCTACATTCCTAAACCATCCTGGTTCCAATTTCCTGGTGCAGATTTGAAGACCTAAACAGCAATAAAATTGCAGAGGAGGAAGAAGTGAGAAGGTGCATTCTTTACCCCTTCACCATTTGGAGCCAGAGTTTGACTGAAGGCTTATTGGATGTAAGTTAAAAAGGGATGCTGGGCTGAGGAGAGGAATGCTGCTGCATTCCTTCTTGGCCAAGCCCAAATTCATCTTTAGGGATCTTGTTTTGTCTGAGGCAAAGCCTCAGACTCAGCAGAGACCCATTTCCATTCAAAGGGGGACTACCACTGATTCCTGCCACACCCTCCCAACTGCATAAAGTATGGAGGAAGAATTGTACTGAATCTAACAAAAGGGCATGCTACTCCTGCATTCTCTTTCCAGAGTGGCCAACTAGAGAAGCCCACAAGTAGAATGTGAGAGCAAAACCACCACCACTCTCCCATTCATGTTCCCCAGCCACTGGCATACAGAAGCATACTGCCACCTATGGTATTTAACCGTTGTAACTAATAGCTGCCAATAGCTTTTTCTGTACTTGCCTTGCACATGCTGTTTGGGTAGCTGAACTGACTGAGCCTGGAGGGAGAGGGAAGCTGAACTGTTGCTGTAGGAGAGGTGAGCATATTCACTCTACGCGGACATCTTGCCCAGGTAGCCCTAACACCTGATGCTGGCACCAGCCCTGTCAGGAGGACTGGTGGAGCACATACTTACGCCACTTCCTCACCACCAGGTCTGCAGGGGAAGGTGGAGATCTTTTTTCAGTCCTCTTACTTTTTTTCCCTAAACACTGATAAAGACTCTCTCCTATGATGTGAAAACAAAGTATGAAAGGTGTCTACCATCAGGTGTGGTTGAGTTCCAACTCCCATCAGACACTAGCATAATTAGTGGATTTGCAACCCAGGAACATCTGGAAGGCCGCAGGTTCTACATCTCTGCTGCAAAGAATAACTATTTTTGTAAACTTTCATATTTGTATATCAGTACTGAAAGCCAGCATGGTGTGGTGGTTTGAGCATTAGACTATCACCCTGGAGACCAGGTTTCAGTTCCCTGCTTGGCTATGGAAACCCACTGGATGACCTTCGGCACATCACATACTCTCAGCCTCCAAAAAACCCCATGATAGGTTCGCCTTAGGGTTGCTGTAAGTTGGAAAAGACTTAAAAGCAGAAAAATAACAGCACAACAGTGAGAGGTACAAATAGAAAAGATTAGTCAGGGTACAATCTGTTCCTCCTTCAGTCTCATCCAACAGAAGCACTGTGAATAAGGTCTGTAAATAAGGTCACTCTGACAAGTCTCAAAGACATCCAGATCTTTTTCTAAGCAGGGGTGGGGTGAGATTTCACAGAGATGTTGGACCTTAACTCCCCAGTGTCCCATGGTCTCAAGTCAAGAGAAAGCTGTCACATGACAATTTCATTACCTCTTTATTCTGTCTGCATTTACTGCATCACTACTCTACTTACAACTGTTTTGTAGTACTGCAATAAACCAACACTGAGTTGTAAGCTGCTCACATAAACACACACAAATTGTAGCAGTGTGTGCTGGACTCTGAGGGGAGGGAATCTGTTTGGTCTGCACTTGTGGCACATACAACATGTTATGGGCTTGTGGTATAAATCTGCCCTGTTCAGCTGGAACTATTGCAAGTGAAGTTTAAATCAGGGGTTGGAGAATCTGTGCAAACTGTTGCTGGATACCCATAACCCCTGACCACTGGCAACGCTTGCTGAGATTGATGTGAGTTTGCATACCATCATTTGGAGCCGATGAGAGCTGGAATAACAACATCCCTACACCTTCTTGTAATGTGCAGCCGCAGAAGACTGCTGGACACAGTACCAAAAGGCACTCTTATAGGTCTCCACGATGACGTTCAAGAGGCTGTTCTACTGCGAACGTTCTGCGTAAACAGAGAGCACGCCCTAGTATGCCTAATACAACACTCTGGGCTTTTGTGGTGCATGCTCAAGAGGTGCCTCACAACTGAATCAATTCAAAAGGAGATCCTTGATCTCAGTTTGAAACCCACTGCCCTGGGAGGCTATCTTTGATTTCTTTAAACTTACGATACCATGTGCAAGATACTGGAAAGCAGCTGTGGCGTCCCCATACTGGCACCCTCCAGGTGTTTTTGATTACAGCTCCCACCATCCCTAACAACTGGCCATATTGACTGAGACTAATGAGACTGAGGGCCTTTCCACCCTACACTGTTATAGTGCTATTATTCCACTTTCAACATCCTGTTGAAAGTGGTTTGTAGTTTACTGAGGCCAAAGAGCTCTCTGTCTAAATGCCCCTCCCTAAACTGCAAACCCCAGGATTCCACAGGAGGTTGAAAGTGGAATAAAGGCACTGTAACAGTGTAGTGCGGGGAGGCCCTTAAAACCCAAAACAAAATCCACTATCACCAGGGTCATGAAGCAACTCTTCCACGCATACAGAGAGAGACACATCTAGATACCAAATCTCCTTCTCTTGCATATTCCCTTGAAACTCCACAAGCCTTCCAGAGCCATAGTCTCCGGCTGCATTGATGCTGGAATAAGACCACCTTAGAAGCCCAGGTCCAAATTTCCAGCCACACTGGTATCAAACGGTAATATCGGGCGGGGAAAGGGCAGAACCTTGCTTGCTGCCTTCAACTCCTTGGAGAGAAGTCAGGATATCGAAGTAATAATACGTACATTCGTCGCCATCGCCATGAAAAGCTGAGCATAAGGAAGCGTGGTCCGGCCCCAGGGGTTTTATAGATCCCCCACTAGACTGGGGGGGGGTGGAGTAGGTTTTTTTTCACGGCCTAGAAAGGCCCCCCCTGACCTCTACAGTATAGGCCTTCCTCCGACCCCGCCTCCAGCCCCTTCTGAAACGGGGGGGCTCCGCTCCTCACACTGTCAGCCCCTCGCTCCGCCGGTTGCCACGGCAACTTTGTTTACAACGGCGTAATTTGCATCAATGGAATCCCAGGCAAGAAGAGCGGGCGAGGGGCTGGTTGCTAGGCAACGAGAAGCCCGGGCAAAGGCGCCGGCGGCGTTTCTCTTTCTCTCCGTCAGCCTCAAACTGCACAGGAAAAGAAAACGCTTTGGGAGGGCGAGTTAGGCTTTGGGGCTAAGCAGGGTGACCCCCGCTCGGGTATGGTGGGTCTCAGTGGACCCCATTAAAGGAGCTGGAGCGTTTCCTTCCCGAGAGGAAGCGGCGTTCCCCGGCCATTTCGCCTTCTGCCTGGCCTTTCCCAGGAGAAGGGAAGCGGCCTAGGGAGTGCAGGTCGGTGGGAACCGCGCATCACGTGTGAGACAGGGGGAAAAAACGCTGTAGAAATTTTCACAATGCCAATAGGGAACGCTGTGTCCAGCATCCAGCTGAGCTTTCAAAGCTGCAAAGGTACCACACAATTCCTTTTAAAGGAACTTGCAAGAAGGGCTTTGTTTTAGAGTTGCCAGATTGAAAAGTGGAGAGGGTTCTTGTATCTTTAATGGTTGTGTGGAGGAGGGAATTTTTCACTAGGTGTTGCTTGTCACACAACCAACTAACAAGCAACACCTAATTCCCTCCTCTATGCAATATTAAAGCCGCCTCCGCCACCCCATTTTCACTGCAGCAACCCTAGTGAGGAACCTTCTTCCCTTCAGATTTTTGGCCTACACATCTCAAAACCCTCCAATCCCTGTGACTAATGGCAAAGAATTGTGAGCCTGGTTGCCCAGACCCAATCCCTGGAGGAACTGAAGGGGGAAAGCTTCCCATCCCAGCATTTAAGGCTGTACTATACACCAGTTTCCTTTTTACCTTGGATCAGCAGGTATTTAAAACAACGCAAAACAACCTCTTTGCTGGGGCAAAGGTGTGATAAGCCTATGCAGCAACCTCACAATTTGGCACCTTCTCTAGATTATTTGGACTACAACTCCCTTCATTCTCAACTTGCATGACCATCTGCCATGTTTGCTAGGGATGGTGGGTGTTGTAGGCTGGAGGGGGAAAGGTTGATATATGTACCATAAACCTCTGTCTTCTTCTAACAGTCTTCGGTCCACATTCTGTTTCCACCTTAGGGTTGGCTGGAAAGGGACACTGCTTATTTACCTCCCTTCTCTTCTGAAGAGATTTATACAAGGAGGTCTGCAACAAAATGTTGCAGTGTGTAACCTCCCTCTTAACGGGAGAAGAGGGAGCCAGGCAGCCATCCCCTGAATTTGATTTTTATTTATTTGATTTTTTTGTTTTAGGTATTTTGATATCTATTTGATATTTGTGGTTGTATGCCTTCAAGTCATTTCTGACTGACAGCAGCCCTAAGGCGAACCTATCATGGGTTTCCATGGCCCACCAGGAATTGAATCTTTGTCTCCAGGATCATAGTCCAATGCTGACACAACTACAACAGGGCTTTTCAAATGGTATGCCACAACACGTTAGTAGGTATGTTGTGTACAATCTTGGAAATGTATGTTATTATTTATAAATCACATATTTTTAAAAATATATGAAAGGTTTTCTTTAGATATGTTGTGTCCCCATACATTTCATTAGTACAATTTATGTATGTGTCCATATATCTTATAATGGGGTTAGTTTAACCTCAGGTTTGCTAGTAAAGCTAAATTACTGTGTCATAAAATGATGCATGTCACCAACAGTAAAAGTTTGGAAAGCTCTGCACTACACTATGTTGGCTGTCCCTATAATTATTTACTGATATGTAATTTCAACGTCTGCAAAGATCATACCCTCCAACATTTCACAAATAAAAATCAAGAGATATGTGGCCAAACAGGCTCAGAATGCAGTCAAAAGGGCAAATGTTATTAATGAGAAAGAACACACAAACTGGGAAAGGCTGCAGCAGTTTGCTTTTCTCTGAGCTTCCTGGGAAAGACAAGTTTCTACCCTTTCCATTCCTCTCCCTGCCCTCTAACTGAGCTCAAACTACTTTTACAGAACTCAGTTTGCTGCAGTTGTAGGTGGCTGAGAACAAGGGAGCAAGTGAGACTGTTGGAGGGTATGCAGGGTACCTGCAAATGCAGGTACATGTCAGTTAATGAAGTAGATGCATTCCTGGGCATTAATTCTTTAACAGAGAATTTGGTGCTACCAGACGCAGGAATAATATGGAAAAAAATACAGATAGATTCCTCCACGATAAAGAAGGAGAACAAAAAGACTTAGTTCAACATGTTTTCAGAAAACTTTTATTCAAAACCAAACAATATGAACCTGTGAAATGAAACGCTGGGATCAGGTGAAACTTGCATATGTAAACAGAAACATTGTAACCTTCTAGAGACCACCTGAAGGGTTCTCCCAAAATGAATTGATATTACTTTCACTAGCCTCTGCTTTCCTATGATTTCCATTTCAGTGACCAAACTTACAGATCTATGTTTTCTCAGTGTGCTGACAATAGCTCATGAATCATGCTTGTCTGATCTCTTTTCTCTGTATTTTGGGGTTCAGACATGCTCCTATGGCATTATAGAGGCTGCTACAGTAGAATTAACTAGGTGCACATGACTAGAGTAGGATTGGTATCAAAGCAGTTTCAGCAGGACCATGGCTGCTTGAGGGAGTGAGGCCATGAAGGATGTTGCTAGCATAGATCTTTCCCACCAACAGTTGGCAAACTTCAGACAGCTTGCTACAGACAGACGCCAGTCCTGTCCCAGTGCCTACAGACCTGTGGAGCCTTGGAGGGTGAGATTGTCTCAGTCATTAGTCTCTCAGATGGCTGGGAGTTTGAGTTATTTAGGTGTCTAACAGGCTGCAGGTGTTGTGACTTATTCATGTGGACCACATATTGCTGTTTTGTGTTTCTTTGAGGGGCAGGGGTCTGACCCCAGTGTGATTAGGCTGTCAGCATTGGCCTTTGCTGCTAAAGCATGACACTCATGCTTTTTCTCAGTTCAAGATTTGCTTTTTGCACTGTTTGCTGCAGATATGCTGCTGCAACTCAGCACTAAAAGTCTGCAGCCATTTCTGCCCTACACTGTTATAGTGTTATTATTTCATTTTCAACATCCTGTGGAATCCTGGGGTTTGTAGTTTTCTGAGGCCATAGAGCTCTCTGGCTGAGAATTCTAAAGGTCCCTCCCTAAACTGCAAACCCCAGGATTCCATAGGATGTGGACAGTGGAATAAAGCACTATAACAGTGTAGTGCAGAAATGGCCTGCAATTTCCAGCCATCCTTCAACATTCTGATGCTGCTAAAAACCTTCTAGCTACATTGAGAACAAGGAAGAAAAGGCAGAGCTAGGCAGGCATTAAAAGACTTTGCAAAATGGAGCTTCTTTGTTGGAGGCTTTTGTTACACTGTGAATTGGGGGTCCCGGGAAGGGCGCCCAAATAACCAAAGAAACCTAGCAAGATGGGGAAAATTAGCTGGAGCACTCTCTTGGCTAACGAGAGGCAGGGTAACGCAGCAGGATCTTTTACCCTATGTCTACAGCATCAGGTCAGTGAGGAGGCAAATGGTTCAAACAGCAATTAAGATTTATTAAACAGTTGTTAAAGAAAAGCGCAAACACACTCCTAACTAGAAAAGGAAAATAGAGTTTCAAGGGGAATGGGTGATACGCCATCTGTCCTGCAGTCCTGGAGAAGCCAATTGTAGAAGAGGAAACCCGGCTTGGCGGCCGAGGAGAATCTGCTGAACCGAGCGGCAGCAAGGCAGAGTAAAGTTCAGACGATCCAGCGAGAGTTCCGAAGAGCTCTCAGAGCCGGGGATTTTTATAGGGGAAAGCACAACCGCAGGCTAGTCTGGTCTTGGGCAAAAACAATAAGTTTTGGGTTGGAGAGAAAGCCGCCAAAAGGTTAGAATTTGCATGATTGAGTTAAAGTCCGAATTGACAATGGTATGGCCGATATGTAGATGCGGCTAGCTCGGCACTTAAGTACCTAGCTCACCAGGGTGTCCTCTCAGGGCAGAGGATCTCTTTGTGGTAGCGTGCATTCGTAATGAAGGTGTTTGTTTCCGGAGGTCCCCTAAAGCAGATCTGGCAATATCTGGCTTGGTTTGGTGGGAACAGCAAGTAGTAGCCATGTCTAGCTTCGCGCTTGTTCGGCGGGCCTCACAAGAACTTGCCTGGTGGCAGGGTAGGGCTGAACTGCAATATCAAAATGATATCTTTGGTTCACCAAAGGCCAGGCCAGTACACGGTGGTAACACTTTATTAACTGAGGTATGCCTGTATTCTCCTTTTGTTCCTCAGTAATCCTCACAGTTCTTTGTTTCCTCACCACCTGACTTCACTCTTACAAAGAGCACAGCATAGGTACATAAGATAAAAAATATTCTTAGAGGGGTAGGTATGTTGTTGTAGCAAACGCAGCACAGTCCTATGGCACTTAAAGACTAGCAAATGTATTATGGCATTCAAGGGTTATAGCCCCCTAACCCCATATGGATGGAGGGTTATCTAGAATTTTGAATAAGTTTACACACAGCTTCTAGATCTATGTTAAATCTGTTGCAGCAAAAGTAACAGCACCTTAAAGATGGACAAATGGATTATAGGATGAACTTTCGTGCACTATATGCAACAAGGGGGCACATGGGGATGGAAAGAGAACATGAGACTTTTTCTCCATAACAAGTGGAAAAAGAGAATACTGTAGAGAGGTGTGAGAGAGGAAGTTTCTGAAAAATTCTGTGCAGATTTCATACTTCCCATTATGGCTGGATTTTCTTTTCTCTCTCCCCCCATCCTCCTTCCCCCACCCACATCCCCTGGAGTCCTGGGTGATTTAGGCCTGGAGAGTTCCGGGTTGGCTCCATCTCTGCTTGAAACCCTTAGGGACATGGTTTTGCAAAAGAGCCATTGTTTGAGGGGGCCATTTCCTGCTCTAGTTGCTGCTGGTGTTGTTTGAAGCTTGGCAGAAAGCAGAGAAAATGGAGTTCGAAGAAGTCACAGAATGACCTCTCTTCCTTTACACAGAGGCCATTCAGTGAAGTGAGGAGCCCACTTGGTCAGATGGCTCAGAGGGTGGTACTGGGTGCAATCTAGGGTCACAGCTTCATTCTCCTACTTTCATTCAGTCCATTTGCTTCTGTCTAAGCCAGGGTGGGCCCTCTAAACACTCTTAGCACCCAGCATTCCTTACTTTTGGCTGTGCTGACTAGGTCTGCTGGGAGCTATAGTCCAACATCTGCTCTGATAGATATACAGTCTTCCTTCCACATTAGCGGGTTTGACCTTCACAAATTTGATTGTTCACAAGGTGCACGTGTTCCTCCCTCCCAATTCTGCTCCTCCCATTCTTTTGCCTTCTACTGGGCATGGAGAAGGAAGGCAAGCGTGCCCGGGCAAAAGGCAAACAAATGAGGGGGAGGCACACACATGCCTTCCTTCTCCCCTTTGGAGCCCCTCCCTTCCCTTGCCTTTGGCCCCAGCACAGAGAATGCACACCAAGGCAAAAGGCAAGGGATTGCGGGAGAAGGCACACACACGCCTTCTTTCTCCCCTCCAGAGCCACCCTCATTCCGTTGCCATAGGGAATGGTGGGGAGCCCCAGAAAGGAATGGGAGGGAGAGTGTGTGGGGGGCGTTATTTGCATTTTTCAACTTTTGCAAGGGTTCTGTGTTCCAAACCCTTGCAGAAGTGGAGAGGCCACTGTACAACATCATGTGCTCCACTCCTTCTCTGATAGAATGGGGGTCTGTTAGATTTTGATCTCTGTGGTTGAAGGGAGTATTTAGCAGAGTGGCACTTGGCAGGCTGCATCTTCATTGTTTTCAATTAAATTATTTCTTCTACCAAGTGTGCCCTGAAAAAGAGGTACTGAACAACACAGCTGCAGCATTCGTTACCATCTGTATTATCCCGTAATATCAGAAGGCACAGTGTGGTGCAGGAAGAGTATTGGACTGGGACTTGGGAGAACCAACCTCTCATCCCCGCAGAGTCAAGTAACTCACTGGGACCCTGGATCAGTCATTCTCACTCATCTTGACCTGCCTCACAGGGTTGCTATCAGGATAGAATAGGAAGGAAAAGTTATCTGTACTGTCTTGAGATCACTGAAATAAAGGTGGGATATAAGTATATTAGGGTTGCCAGTGCAAGATCGCCCCAGGCCCTGAGGTTTCTGGGTCAAAGCATAAGATGCAGGGATGCTCTCTGGTGATGTCATTAGATGTTATGCATTAAGTACCAAGCACAATTGTTAACCACTTGTAATTCAAACACACACAGAGAGAACATATTTTTCTGTTCAGAAATTAACACAGAAATCATAGCTAAGAGGTTATTCGCAGATCAAGGTGAAATAAGAGGATTATTCCTTGGGAAACTAGGTGAGAAACATTTAATCTAACCTACTTGTTTCTAGCCAAAAGGTAAATGCCTTTAAGTGTAGGTGGAAGCTAACTAACTAAATACAGTTTCCCTCGCCTGGTTTTGACCCTGGGTGCCTGCTTTCCCCACTGTGCCTTGGGCTCCTTCCCACAGACACACACACGCATTTTGATATTTGCAATCCTTCTACTTTTGCAAGGCTCTTGTAACACTTAACCCTATGAAATGTGGAGGGCTGACTGTATTGGGTGAGAGAGGCTTTTTGGAGTAAGATGGAAGCGTGGCAGCTTATTTGTTCAGGACTTCTCTTCTTGACTGGATCCTGAGTTGAACAGTACTGTGCTCCTGGCCTGGTGAGTTTACTCCAAGGGGCTCCATGTACCCTCAAGCTCTTCTGACAGCCCCTAGTGTTCCTCAGCAGTTGTTTTTTTTTTTACTGATATCATGGTTTGCTAATAAAATTTAGTGGTAAACCAATAAACATACTGTAGGAACTAGCAAAACTACCTCTGAGTATTGTTTGTCTAAGACAATCCTATGAAATTCATGGGGTCCCTATAAAGTGACAGGCAACTTGAAGGCATGTGCACATGCATGTGTACACACACACACAAACACAATCTACAGAAAAAGGAGCTAAATGCCCCATAGTCAATTTAGTCCCTTTTAGTTAAATATCCACAGTAAGTACTGTTACCCTGTGACTTGGAGGTCCCGGTAGGGATGCCCAAATAACCAAAACCTAACACAAACAAGATGGGGAAATTAGCAGGACTCTCTTGACTAACGAGAAGCAGGGTAACTTAGTGGGGATCTTTTACCCAATGTATACAGCATCAGGTCAGTGAGTAGGCAAACAGTTCAAATAACAATTAAGATTTATTAGACAATTATTAAAGAAAACACGAGCACACTCCTAACTAGAAAAGGAAAATAGAGTTCAAGGGGAATGGGTGATACGCCATGTTTCCCGCAGTCCTGGGGAAACTGATTGTAGAAGAGGAAACCCGGCATGGCGGCCGAGGGGAGCTCGCTGAACCGAGCGGCAGCAAGGCAGAGTAGAAGTCCAAGGCAATCTGGAGAAAGTTCCAAAGAGCTCTCAGAACTGGGGGGTTTTATCAGGGAAAGAACAACCGTAGGCTAGTCTGGTCTTGGGTGAAAACAATAAGTTTTGGGTTGGAGACAATGCTTCCGAAAGGTCAGAATTTACATGATTGAGTCATGTTCCAAACTGACAATAGTATGGCTGGTATGTAGATACGGCTAGCTCGGCAGTTAAGCACTTAGCTCGCCAGGGTGCCCTCTCAGGGCAGAGGGTCTCTTTGTTTATCGAATGAGGGTGTTTGTTTCGGGAGGTCCCCTAAAGCAGATCTGGCAATCTCTGGCTTGGTTTGGTGGGAGCAGCAAATAGTAGCCATGCCTAGCTTCGCGCTTGTTTGGTGGCCTCACAAACACTTGGCTGGTGGCAGAGCAGGGCCGAATTGTGATATTAAAATGATATCTTTGGTTCACCAAAGGCCAGGCCAGTACACTGTGGTAATAGTACCATATTCAATATGACATTAATTAAAGTATGACCTTAGGAACATATAGAAACATTTAGCCAGAATGAAAACTGGAGAGGGGAATTTCTTCAGTGAGTTTCTTGTTACCCGGTTGTGTGAAAAGCAACCCCAGCTGAAAGTCTGTCTTCTATATAGCCAAGAAAGGGGCAGGAACCTTCTCCACTTTTCACTCCAGTAACCTTCACCCTCACCCTCACCATGGACAGATGAATATCGGAATAAAAGGAATTGCACCTTATAAGAGCAGACCATCATGTCCAGAATTGTCCAACCTGACATCTTCCAGATGTTGGTGGACTACAGCTTCCTGTCTTTCCTACTCAATATGGCCAGTGATTGGAGTTGTCTACCAGCAGCAACCTATAAATGTAAATTTAATGATAATAGAATATTAATGGGGGGATTTTATTTGTTCATAAGGAGAGGGGGTTAATGTTAAAACATTCAATTTTTATTAATTTTAATTAATTTCAGCTAATTTTTAAAAAATATGTTTTACATCTTTTTAATATATTTTAATAAAAAGCAAGCCTTTAAAGAAATAACTGATTAGGACTTGCCAGACCTAAAAAGCATCTATGGGGTACCCTCAAATCCTGTGTTGGCCCTGGAATTCCAAATGGCCTTCCGTGATTATAAATAGCATAGCGTCATGATATCAAAGCTGGGTGAAGCATAAGCCACTGTTAACTCCCTAACAGCAGCCAACCTGTCCAGTTTCTTCAAACAAAAGGCTTTTCTGTGTGAAGACACAAGAAGAATCTTGATGGACCAGACCTTGTAGGCCTGCATCTTGTTCCCCAAAGCAGCCAACCAGAATGGCCTCTGGGAAGCCAGCAAGCCAGGCAAGAGTAGGACAACAGTTCCCATTCATTGCTTGCCCCTGCTCCTAGTCTTTACACAGTGTCCTTCTTGCCATTTGGCAGAGGTCATTTGTATTTTACTTTAACATTTATTTATTTTTGCTGACCCAAGTGAATTGCATATCACTGCAGGGAAGCCCTTGGAAACAAAAATCACCGCACCTTCTGGCATATTCAGCTGTGTGCTAGCTTCCCTCGCTTCACCTCCACCATTCATAGCAAACATTGCTCAGAGCATGAGAAATTGCTTTTAAAAAAATTAATCCATTTCTGTTAAACATTATTGCGCTTAACAAGAGAAAGCTTCTAATTACTTATTCCAGTGTTGGAAAGGGAACTAATTCCAAGGCTGGTTGCTTTTAAGCTAGACAAACGACTTGTTACATCAATAAAGTAACTCATTTCCCACCAATTCAGTCACTTTTGAAATGTAACTTCATTTAAACTCTCATTCTCATAACAACACCCAGTAATTTTTAAGGGCATAGTTATGGTTGTGAGAGCCAGGATGGTGTAATGGTTTGAGCACTGGACTAGGACTCTGGAGATCAGGGTTCAAATCCCCACTGGGCCATGGAGACCTACTGGAAGACCTTGTGTATGTCACACTCTCTCAGCCTCAGAGGAAGGCAAAGGCAAAATGCCTCTGAACAAATCTTGTCAAGAAAACTCTCTGATAAGGTTTGCCTTAGGGTGGCCATAAGTTGGAAACAACTTGAAGGAACATAACAACAACAAGCTATGGTTACCCTATTAACACATCTGTTTCAAAAGCCAGGCTGTCCCAGTTTAGCAGGGACAGTCCCAACTAATCCTTTGTTGTGCCTCTTTTTGCAGCTGCTCTTAAAATGTTCCAGTTTCTCTTTCTTTCTCCCTCCACTTTCCTCCTTTGTCCTCAGCTTCCATGAGCTGCTGCAAACTAAGTTCAAAATGCAAATATAGTTTGCAGTCAACTAACTCAACCAGGGGAAGAGGAAAGAAGAGGTTGGCATTGTGCTCTTCCCAGGATACTCAGGCAAAAACAAAACTGCTGCAGTCTTTCCTAGTTTGTGTGATCTTCCCCGTTAATAACTTTGGCCATCTTGCCCACACTTGCCCACACATTGTTAATCTGTGAAATGCTGGAGGGTAAGCTTTGTGAAGGATAGATTACTGGGGTGGGAAAGCTTTGGTTCTTCAGATGTTTTGGCTTACTCCTTCCATGTTCCCTCATATATTTATAATACACGCTAAATACGTACAATATACAGAGAGGGGAAATGGAGAAGAATATGCTGTTACTTTGTGAGGGAGGGCAAGGCTATTCTATGCAGCAGGGCACTGTTAAATTTGGAAGTGGAAGAGCTCATCAGGACTACGTGCACAGAAACACATGAAAAGCACCATTAGAAGCACCAAACAGCACAATACTCAGTTTATTAGGGTCAGCATGACTTCAGTTTTGTGCGTAGTTACCTCTGAGTAAGCTGCCTTGAATTTGGTGGTGCTTATTTCTGCCTGCATAGACTCAGCTTGCAAAACACAGTGAGCTCTGAGAGCAGAACATCAGACAACTGAAATGCAGCCTTTAGCTTTGGACTGCAAATACAAATAATCTTGCAAATAATTCTACACTTTCACCTTCTAGGTTGAAAGAAAGTGGGTACTTCCAGGCAGAGGACTCCTAGCAGCCAGAAAGCACTTGGGCAATGATTTCGTGTTGCTTTGTCAATTTTTATTTATTATATTATTTTTTTTGGTTAGAAAAAACAAGGCTGAAGGATGTAGTGTGAAAACACCAGAGGGAAGATAAGGTCTGGCCCTCCTGTAAAATTCCATGAATATGGCAGAGTGATTACACAATGAAAGCCTTGCTTGAAGACACCAATAAACAAAGAAAGTAAAATAATGGCATAGCCTCTGCTTAATTATTTTCTGCCTCTTGTGACTTCCTTAGTGCTCTTCTGCCACAGATTTGAATGCCTTGTTGCTATAGTACTTCCTTCACTTGGCCAGAGCAAGAAGGAGCCATTGGTTACCCTGATATTCAGCCACTGACCCTGTTCTGAAGCAAAATCTTAGAGATGCCTTCCCCTGTGTTTCCTCTCCATTGCATTAGTTATTATTTTATCACTGGTTATAAGTGTATCCTTATTTTCAGAGAGAAGATAGCGGAGGATGTGCATTCAGCTATATATCAGTCCTGAACATGGAAGTCATTATGGCTCAATAGCAATGAATGGACCTGCCCTTTTAAGGAGCCATTGAACTTAGCAGCCACCACTCCATGTCACATGGTCATGAATTTCATAACTGAGCAATGCAGGGTGAGATATGCTTTCTGTTCTCTATCCTGAATCTACTTCCAGTTCATTTTATTGAGTGAGGCAGAATTCTATTAATAAGAGAATGCAAGATGAAAATGTTTCTTCATCTCACTCATATCTTGATAAACTCCTGTAGTTCCATGTTTATTATTCTTTTTCAAGAAATTCAGAATAGCAGTGATGGGCTGTTTTTCTTATCTTCACACAGCAACCCTGTGAGCTGGGTCAAGCTTAGAGACTTAGAGATTGATTAAGGGTACTGAAAGTTTCAAGGCTAAGCCCTAGCCTGTGCATCATCCCAGCCATATAAATAGACTCCAATGCTTTCCTCACAGGGAAGGTGCAACAACCGCTTTTTGGTTGCTGTATCTGTATTTTCTCCCACACAGCCAAGGATGGGTATCAGCATCTGGTATTCATGAGCAGCTGCCAGGGTGCCAGCACCACAGTAGTGTCTACCACTGCTCAGGGGCTCCCTTTACAGGCTTCCTCTCCTATCTGACAGATTAGGGACCAGAGCACTGTCAGAAAGTGTCAGTGACTGACAAGTGGAACCCATCTACCACAGAGAACATGAAGGACTTAACAGAGGCTTGCTTGGGACTGACCACATGTGCGCATTGTTTGTAATGTCTCTCAGCTGGCCTAGCGCCTCCCCCGAGCTCACTTTGCAAGCAGCGCATGTGCAGTCTTGAGCAAGCTTCTATAGGCAAGAAGAACTGACAGAAGCCCACTGTTTCAATGCTTGCATTACAGACAAATTCCATTAATTTGACCAGGGGATTTGCTCTTTCCATAGGTAAGATTTGGGGCTGTGTGTATGTGTGAACAGTCCCAAGCAAGCCTCTGTAGGCAAGAACTGACAAAATATTGGGCCTCCATGCTGAATTAATTAAACTTGTCCTTAATTTGGAAGTGCTGAAAGAGCAAATTGTCAGGTAATAGGGTGCTGAAAGCAGGGTTTTCCTGTACATGTTAATTCCATTCTGACGCTCCAAGTACTACCAAGTGCCTGAACTGAGCCACCCTTTTAATTTCGCATAACTCTTTGGAGCAATGCTGCACCAGTCCTGCTTTGTGCCCACCACAGCTACCAAATGAGTCCTCAGATGGAGGAAAGGGGTATCTAAGGACATTGTCCCCAGTGCCCACTCAAACCCAGGGCTGGTTCTAAGCTTACAAAAGAATGTACATTATTGATCTAACATCTCTTTGGAGGCAAGGTAAACACTGTTGGTGTAAACATAAAACACTGAAGTGATAGTATGAAGGCGTGGAAGCCATTGGATAAGTAAGTAATGTTTCAAAGATCTGTACTTAACATAAAATATGAAAATCTGAGTTTATATTTGTGTACCAGAGGCATGCTTTGATGCTCTTACAGGTGGCTCTAAGAAATGGTTCATTCAGAGTCAAGGAAGAGAGCTTCTTTATCTTAATGTGATCATTATCGTATATGCACAAATTCCTGTCTATGCACTCTGGTTAAAATAATGAATGTCTGTGGTACAGGGATGGTTAATGTCTGTATTCTAAGGGAAACCTCTATGCACCATGTAGTTCTCAATATCTAATATATAAAAATCAAAGTTTGTATATCTGTGTCAGGCGAATCTCATATGATTGGCTGTGTCAGGCAAAGACCTCATATGATTGGCTGCCTAAGAAGATTCTATGGAATCCTGGAGTTTGCAGTTTAGGGAAGGGCCTTTAGAATTCTCAGCCAGAGGGCTCTTGGGCCTCAGTCAACTGTCTTGAATAGGTTGGTTGCTATGGAGACAAGGCCTAGCAGCAAGGAGGAGGCTAGTGTATTCCCTCAGGAACCCAGCTGTGGATTGGGGAATATAGGGAAAAGTTACAGGTACTGGACAAGACAGTTTGGGGAATTAGAGACATAGGATCTCAAATCTTTCTAACAAGTATTACCTATGAGAAAATAAAATCCCAGGCAATGCCAAGTATATACGCCAGTATCCTTACCTAAGAAAACCCCTGTGGAATTCACCATAAATCAACAGCCAGCTTAAGGACACATTCACACAATTGTTCCAGTGTACTGAGAGTTTAGTGCACACTTCTTGTATTTCTTTGAGAGACAATGTGGTAGATGCTACATTGCCCAGCCTCTAGTTCTGAATAGAGTCTACAATAAAACATGACTTAGTTGTCCCATCTTGATGCATGATGGTTAAAACAGTACATAAAAAGTTTCTGCCTGTGGTGCAGGATGTTGCATGAGCCCTAGTCTCTTATTCTGTAGTGGTTTGAGGATTGGCCTATGGACCTGGAGACCACAATTTGATTCCTTGCTTGTCCATGGAAACCCACTGGGTGATCTTGGATACATCACACACTCTCAGCCCCAGATAACCCATTGTAGGGTCACCTTATAAGTCAGAAATTGCTTGAAGGCACACAACACACACATGACTCTGCCAAACTGTACTGTCATCTTACTGGTATCGGGCTGCTGTAGGGGTGGGAATCATGTGGCCCACCAGAAGTTATTGGACTGTAACTCCCAGCATTCTTCCATATGGGCTATACTACCCAACCAACACCCAGGGCTTTAGCATCCCCTGCCGTACTTTGAAAGCAGCAGGCCAGTTGAGGAAATCAGGACAGGCCATGTGGCATCACCAGAAAGGAAGTAAGACAGGGCTCAGAGCCGCAAGCCCAAGGACCACCACTGCTGCCCCTCCAGTGTGCGCCACTGAGGCACTTGCCTCACTGCCTAATGGTAGGGCTGACAAGGCTCAGATTCAACATGGAGAATTCCCAGTCAGCAAAAGGTAAATGACAAGGAAGAAGCACAGCCTGTTGGGGGGAAACCAAGAGGACCTATTCACTGCTAAACTGGGGTGAAGGAAAAGCACACCAATGTAAAATGTAGTCCTGCTGTGATATTCAAAAATGCTTTATGAAGCTGTGATGTTCTGTTGGCAGTGAAAGGTACAGTCCCTTTAAAATATAGTGATTCTGGCAACTTGTTCTGTTCCTGTCTTGCCTGATGAATCACTTGGTGACCTTGGACAAGTCTCCCACCCTATATTCCTAGCCTGAGTCTCCATTCCCTGACACAATAGAGTTGGTTCAGCTTGCTTCATGGCAAGACTGTAGTGCTCAGTTAAGAAATGTAAAGTCCTCTGAGATCTGTCCTCGTTTTTCTTATCA